>ML834474.1:73966-106256 GCA_009831015.1 Picea engelmannii | reverse complement strand
AGTGCGCAGTTGTTTGACTGAAGTAGGAGGGGATAAATCAACTATAATGGAAATCTTAGATGGATCTACCAACAATCCCTTCTTACACACAATATGGCCTAGCAACACTCCAAAGGGTGAAAAGAAGATGCACTTCTTCAGGTTCAGGGAAATCTGACATTGCCTGCACTTATCCAACATTAGTCTTAAACATTCAATATGATTTTGCAATAAGCTAAAAACGGTTCAATCATCAAAGTATGCTTCCAAAAATTTATGTAAAAATTCCTTGAATGCTTCGACCACCACCCTAGAAAATATGGTTGGTGCATTCTTCAATCCAAATGACATCACTATATGCTGGTAGGATCCCCATTCTGTGGCAAATGTGGTCTTATGGCGATCTTCTTTGGCAATCTTGATCTGATGGTATCCTGAAAAGTCGTCTGTAAAAGAATATACCTCATGTCCTCCTATATTATCTAACACTTCGTTAGTAAATGATGTAAGGAATGGGTCATGTAAACATGCATCATTCAACTTCCTGAGATCTACGCAGATCCTAATTTCTCTGGTCTTCTTATCCCGTATCACCATAGGGCTAATCCATTTTGACTTTTCAACAAGTTCTATGATTGTTGCTTCCAACATTCTATCTAGTTCAATCTTCACTTTCTCCTTATATTTAGGGTTCAATCTGTAAGTTATTTGTTTAACTTGCCTTGCATCTGGTTTCAAGGGGATGTTCATCTCTCCCATGGGCCCTTTAATGCCCTTCATATCAGTGAACTTGTTTGGAAACAAGTCCTGATATTCATGCAATAACTCTATGATATTATCAATAGTAGCATCATCCCAGTAATCTCCAACATTAGCAAGCTTAGGTGCTTGCTATGTTCCAATATTAACTTTCTTGATTTTGATTGGTTGTTCAATAAAAGGTAGTTCGACTCCTAGTCCTTCTATGTTTCTCTGTCCTTTTGTTTCTACATTGTTCGCCTTCCTAGGATGATCGTCTTCATCGACATTGATATTGTAACATCCTTGCAATTTCTGAAGAGGTACAGTCCATTCATCTTCTTCTTGCTCCACAGAGAGGCTAGGGGCTTCCTCAAATACATTTTTTCTTACAACCTGTAAATCTTGATCTACCATAGGGTACTGACTTTCAAACAAGGATATAGCTACATAGTTCTGTTTCATACCTTGCCAATCTGCAGTGGTGAGGCACAGTTCCACTTCAAGGTACCAGTTGATAGGCGTTGTGTCTAGAGTATTGATGAATTTATGCACCCATAGCTCTTGAGGAATGCAGCTTCAAGCCTCCTCACAACTTCGCACATGGCCTTTTGGGAAGCTTTGACCTGTGTACCTAACTTCACATCCTTCGAATTGTTCTGAAAATCTCGTTTTCATCAAAGTGCGACAATGTATCCAGTTCACAATGTTCCTTTTATGTGTTCCCCACCATCTTGTTGGGGTATCTTTCAAAGCCTCGTCCAGTGCCAACAATGTCTGTTGTACTGGTACAATCTCTTCAAATTCTAGTAAGAAAGTTTCTAAGTGATTCAAACCATCAAATGTGGGTAAATTATTTACTGTTGTGTCAATCCAGTGAACTTCTCTGGTCAATCTAGCACATCGCTACGCAAAAACTTCATACATCTTGTTCTACCAGTTTTCCAGTGCTTCTTCTGAGTCGGATGAGCATGTGTTGTCACTTCGCTAGCTTAGGTTCCCATCTGTTGTAGGATTAATGTAATCCTACTGTCTTGCAGTCAATTTGTATATATTCTCTAACTCATATGTGCGGTCCTCTTCTCTGATGGGCCATGTGTATCTGGGACCTTCATCAGGATCCAAAGGTGTAATGACCCTAAGGACATCACCTTCAAACGTCATTCTTCTTTTCTTCAAATCAACAAGAGTAGAATTGTTGAAAGCCCAATCAATTCCTAACAGCGCGGGATAAGGACAACTATCATCGACTATCTCAATCACCTCGAAGTCCAAAAATGTTATGACCCCATCAATGTCCACAAGGACATGTTCCAGTCTTTCGAAGGGGCTCACAGCCTGTTGATTGGCCATCCTAAGCATGATGGGGGAATAGATCAACTTAAGTTTTCCCATCAGTTCCCAGGTCTGCTTCGTCATAAGATTGATCTGCGATCCTAAGTCAAGGACCACATAATCTATATCATATTCTCCAATTTGAGCGTTAAGGTGTAGTTCCTTATTTGTCCTTCTCTTTGTGGATAGTTGATGTACTGCTTTATTCAGTAGAGGATCTACCCTTCCTAGATCATACTGTCTGATCAAGTTTTGGAGCTATTGTAAAACGGTCTCATCCTTTATCAAATTAATGCAAGTGCATAAAAATTCCATGAGATTACTTACCTCTTTTCCTTCTCTAGGTGAAACATTCTGATCAAAGGCTAGGGGCATTCCACATTCTCTCACTTCTGGTTGTCCATTGATGAAGAAGCCTGATCTCTTCTAAACTCTTTTCTTTACTCTTCAAATGTATGCTTCTCTCTCTTTGTATCAAACTCTTGTGTCTTCTCCCCAACTTTTTTGACTCCTGATTGTTCTGTAGTCTTCCCTGGAGTCACCCTGTCTTCTCCTGTAGCAGCGCCTCCTCTAGTGATAACAATGACTCTGGGATTTTCTCCGCGAGGTTCTACTGTGATTAGCTGTACTTGTTGGTTTCCTCCTCATTTTTCCTAAAGTTTGGCTAACAGTGCAGGAAAATATTCTATGACATGTTCAAATGAGTTGCAGTAACTAGATGTGGTACAAGGGTTTTGACAATCCCTTACCAAATGACATGGCTGTGCACAATTATAACAAATGATCTGACCTCTACCTCGACCCATACCTCCTCCTCGTACTCTTCCTCTGAATCCACAAAGAGGGTTGTAGTTTCCTCTTCCAGAGGGAATTATACTATGTAATGTTCCCTTCTTAATGTACTTCACCTTGAATTTTGTATATATCCCTTGACCTTTCATGCATGAGGTCATAGGCCCTACAATCCCTATCATCATGCCCTACTGACTTACAGAACGTGCAATACAAATTTGTGGGTGTCTGAACATATTTTTGCGTGTAATAACATTCACCAGGGTGATGTCTATTTCTACATACCTCGCACCATGATAAGGTAACTTGTTTCAAAGGGCTCAGAGCTCCATATGCCAAGTACTTGTGAAATAGGGGACAATGCTCCTTGTCATGGCCTTCCGATTTGCATCTAATGCACCAGATATATTCTCTTTTATCTTTTCCCTTTTCTTTCTTCATATCTTCGACCTACAAAGACAACCTATTTAACTGACTTAAAATTTGACTCATACCTAAGTTGGATTCTCCCATAGGGGTTGATTCTAGCTTCATGGAAATCTCCAGTGCCTCAGCCTGCGAAGCAATATTTTGTTGCATCAGAGGGACTCTAATGTGTGGTAAAAGGGAATCAATGAACCATTCCTTTTTCTGCTCATTTGGGATCTGAAAAGTCAGTCGGCCCGTTAAGGTTTTCAACCTCTGATAAAAATCCCAAACAGGTTCAGCTACTCTTTGCTTGATTTCTTTCAACTCTGTAATGCATTGTGACTCCAACTTGGGTTTCTTGAATTCTGAAATCAACACATTCTTGATCTCATTTAGTGGTTTAGGATGTGAAATTCCTTGGACAAGTTTCATGTAACAACTCAGTGCGTGGTCTCTCAAGGTAGTACTAAACTGAGCTCGTTTAACAACTTCGTTGGTGACATTCTTAATACTCCATACGGCTTCACATAGAAACCAGTGTTGATCGAGATCTTTAGATCCATCTCCACTTAAGGTGGGTAACCTCATCTCATCTACCATAGATCTTCCTAGGCTTCCTGACTGAGTGTACGTTGAACCACTTGTACCAGTGCTCTGAGTGTTCTGATAACTTAGGTTACTCTGGTTACTTAATGTTGCTGGAACAACAGGGGGTGCAATAGCACTTACTTCAACAATCTGTGCAATCCTTGAATTTTCTGACTCTTCTCGACGAAGTTCTTCAGTATTCTCTTCTTCTGCCCTAGCGGACCTTGAATGTTCCTCATTCAAAAACTCTTCATCTTCTCCACTGTAGAACCCTTCTTCTTGTGTTGGTTCGTGACTCTGCTCGAACAAGTTCACCAGAGGAACTTCTCTGAAGGTCCTCCCACTGCGCATGTGTCCGATCTATGTGTCGTTGTCACTATCTGAATTCTTGAACATTGGCCTTTTTAGTCTTACCCACTACTGTATCTTCAAGATGTTCTTCTCATGTAATAGCATCTTGATTTTCAACTTCAAGAAGTGTAAAAATTTTCCTCTATGTCCTTTAAAGAAATATCTCTCTACTTGGCTATATGATTCTACCCCATCAATAGCAAACTCTGTGATATACCCTCCAAGGGTACTATCAAACCAGTAATCTACTGCTCTTGACACAACGTTATCAACTCTTTTGACCTTCTTGATCAGCGTCGACATCCAAACCACAGGCGGTCTAGATCTGATCTCAAATTGGGTGTCTTCTAATCTGGCCAGCCACTCGAATAGTTCCTTATGAATTCCTCTAAAGAAAATCTCGTGTATATCAGTAAAGATATACCTTCCCAACCAATATTTTGTGCTAGTATTAGGGTTCTTATTCTGAGCTTCTGCGAAGTCCTTTTCCCTTTCTTCTATCCACTTCTGAATCTCTGTCTTCAATGGAAACCACCTTGACATTCCCTCAAGAATATCCATGTCCCAAAAACAAAACCATTTGTTGGCACAGGGGCTGAACCAGGGTTCAGCTCTAATAGTGCACCAATAAGACCTAACTATTGGCCCTTTCGGGAACACCTGCAAAGCAGATGGAGTCTCACCCAAAGTAGCAATAGGGGGCTGCAGGACATAGGTGTCTACAACCAGAGGAAATGCAAGTGGAATCAAGACAATCACACAAGGAGATCAGGATATTCTTCCCAAACATAAACCTACTTCACACAGTTATAGATCAAATCTAACATACTAATTCAATAATAGTATATCATAGAGAAAAAGAACACAACATCAATCACACACAACAACAAGATGTATGTGGTTCACCCTCTCCCTAGGGATACGTCCACAGAAATATTCTTTATAATATATTAGGTGAAATCATACCGTCCTATCTCCGCTCTTAGCTAGTAGATATTCTCTCTTTCTCTATTCCCTATGCACCCAACTGCAGGGTTGATCTTCGCACCCAACTGAAGATCTTACAATGCAGACTTTTCTCTCCACACAATACTTTTCTCTTAGAAATAACAACAATCACTCATCATCACACAATCGAACTAACGACGATCCCATCCCAGGTCCTCTTGACCTTTATTTATACATTACAATAGCTCACCGATAGCCTTAGCCCCAAGCCTAGGTGTCTAAAACCCTAGATAACAAAATCCTAGGTGTCTAAAACCCTAGGTCAACTTGACCCGTGTTTTCAGGGCTTCGCCAGCCCGTCTTTCCTTCCTTCCTGCGAGGTGCTCCAAAGCATCTACTGGTGGCTTTTTTTGCTTGTTGAGTTGTCCACGATCCGTCTTCCTCAAACTCCTCGTCTAACGGCTTGCTTTCTCTTACTTCGCTCCATCTTTTCTTCTCTTTTGCTCACTTCGACCCAGTATCAGTCACTATGTCGTCCGTGTAGTTCGTATTTCATCTCTTCTTCCTTAATATTCTCTTACTTCCAGAACCAAGGGCCAACAACAATTTAGGCCAGGTAGGATTTTTAGTTGGTTAATTTGACCAAGTGGGATTTGCAGCTGGTTGATTTGGCGAGGCTACAGTAGGATATTGCTGGGACTGCCAGGTGGGATTAGCAAATGGTTGGCCCTGCCATGTGTTTCTAGAATTTTGTTGTTGACCATACTTCCCAGAAAAGAAAGAGGAAGGATCTTGTAGTGTACCTGGGGGACAAGCCTGCCATTGGCGGCGCTGAGCCATCAGATATACCGGTTATGTTTCCTCTTCTGCTTCTTTAAAGACAAATTTTAGTCTTGGGAGTGATGGACATTGCTCTGTCGCATGGGATTTCACACATATGGCACAAAACCAAACCACATGCAAAGGACATTCCCTTAGACCATGTTTCTTTCTGCATCGGTGGAAAAATATGGCCAATACCTATTTTTCTTCTGCTTGTTTCTGTTTAGCTTGCAGAACATCCAATTTTGTAGTCAGAGTACTCAAAATGTCAATTTTAAAATTTTCTAAAAGATTACCAACTTCTGCTCGGGTGACACCCTCTCTAGTAATGTTGTTATTTCTGGTGAGGGGAGCCTACATTCCCAATCAGGTTTGTGTACTTCCACATGAACACCTGATGCATAATTGGATAATGCTATAATAAGTTTCTTGATAAATATCACCTTTTTCCCATTAAATTCAATGTTTCTACCAATTCATCCTTCATACCTTTTATCATAGTGGCTTTAAGTACCTCACCTGGTAGTGTACTGTAAGGTGATCTTTGCAAGTTATACTGAAACCTTTCAACATATTCTTCTAGTGTCTCATTTTATTTTGCAGTCATTTGAAATATTTCGTCTTTTAAATCCCTGGTTCTACAGTAGTCTTGATGTTTTGTAAGGAAGGCTTGTTTCATTTCATCCCAAGAATTTATAGTTCCTCCTCCTAATCCCATAAACCATCATAAAGATTCTCCTTTTAAAGTGGAAGGGAATAACTTCAGTTTCTGGGGTTCAGAGGTGTAATCATAACCTCTACACAGGACATCAAATTCGAATAAGAACGCATCAGGGTCCTCTGAGATCAATCCATGAAAGGTTGGAAGATTCTGTAATGGAATGGTTTTCATTGGGGAATTAGCAACCAGATTGACTATAGGATATTCCAAGGTAGAAGTTTGGGGTCGCGGTGGATTTTTCTGTGCCATTTGGTCGAAGATATTCCAATAGCCTTTAGGGATTTCTTGTTCTGGGTGTTCTATTTGGGGAGATTGATTACTTGGTCCCCTAGGGGATTTAATCGTGTTTCCTCTATTCTAAATTTCAGGTGTTCCTTCTCCTATCAGAATCATAGGAGATCTAGGTTCATGTGGTGATGGGTTTGCCTCAACAAATCCACTGGTCTCCCCTTATCCTTCTTTCAAATTACAAGAATTTCCCTCATCTGAAGGACCGAGAGGTGGGGTATGTGTATTTTGGAAGCTTTGTTCAGTCCCTTCAGTTCCACTATGAACCTCAGCATGAGCTGCAGTTGGTGAATTTTTTGCTTGAGGGATTCAGGTGGATCCTTTTCGAGGTCCAACCGAAGCTTGAGATTCAGCTTTTCGGATAATTTCATCTATGTAAGTGATCCTTCCAGGGGGCACCGAGCCTTGGGCTTTTGTAGTCTTTGGTGGGGGTTTTGGTTTTTCAGGTTCTTTCTTCTTAGTCATACACACTCACACACAATTTCTAACCACCTATATAACCTCTATGCATTAACTGGAGGTAGGTGTTGGCACACGAATTTTACTTGTTTCCTACATAGGTTCTTACCTTCCATTTTCAATACCGCATCCTCCATAGACGCAACCTATGCTATCTTTGACATTCTCCCCGACAACGACGCCAAAATGTTGGGATCTAAATATGTCCTAGAAACAACCTTAGTTTAACATTAATTTATCAACCGATGATTCGTCTTTTCTTTCAAGAATATCAACAAAGTCTATGCAGTAGTTGTAGAGGTTAAAATCATGTAGTTAAAGCAAATCTGAGTTTATCAATAATCAAGTTCCTCACACATTCATTAAAAACTCTGAAACTAAGATCTTACTCAACAAAATTATAATATGATCAATAACATGATTTGAATTAAAGGCATTAACCAATTTGTTGAATTCATCTAGCTAAGAAACAATAATTTAATCTATGAAAATACTTAATAAACCAATCTATCAATGATTGTCTAACTTGCTGGAAAAGAACAACTAAGTATTGTAAAATTGAGAAGGAACAACAAATGCAGATTTAAGAGAAAGGAACAACAACTGTAATTTTAATATAAGGAACTATGCATGTGAAAATGAGAGGAACTCTCAAGAAATAAACTACAACAATGGTAAATGGAACATCAATCGATAACCTTAAAATGAAACATCTATCCTCTATAATTAAATGGCATAACTAATTTATGAAAACATCAGCACACTCACACATTTATCTTAATTGTTGCAAAGAGATTTAAATGAAAAAACTGAAATCAAATTGATACGATTACAGATTGAGACAGTGACTCCTTTTGACTAGGCCCACAATCTTCAGAGGGTATTGCTGCTAAAAACGTAATACGTAAAGATGGTAAAAACGCTCAAGACTTCCATTAATTCCATAATTGGTAAAACATTTACAATGGACTGCTTGTATAGAGAAATTCAGAGATCTGAATGCTTGGATAAATTTCTTGGATATCTCTCTATGGTTCATCACCCTCTATATATTACAATGATATGGGTAAATTAAGCTATCCCAAGGATCGATAGATCCTTAGGATTGCTATTACTATTTATAAAGATTACAAAATAGAGAGTCAATCTTCCTCAAAACTGGTTTGCGCCTTATTTCTTCGACCTCCAATAGTCTATGCATCTTCATAATCTTCTTATTTATCTTGAGTTTAACAATAATCGTCCATTTCTGCAATAAAATTAAACAATTCAAACCAAAATTCAGAAATGATCTAATATCACTCAATAACATTTCTAGAAGACTTTTTAATCATTTTCTTTCCTAATTATTTCTAATTAATAGAAAATTCAGTCAAGATTATATCATAAACCATGGTGATAAGGAGGATATTTGTACCTTTTTCTCAACTCAGCAAATGCTCAAAATGGATTACTTTTCTATTGGTATCATTACATCTTTTGAGAATATGTCAATACTATAAAACAATGAGTTAAAAAATCAACCAGAGTGAACCCTAGGTGACTTTGAGTGTAGCCTACAACAACCACTAACTAATAATGTTAATCAATAAACCCAGTATTGCTTAGTCAACAATGCAATTGATGAAAATGCCTAAAGGATACTTTCAGATCTGGTTCACTACTGTATTTGTGGATAGGTGGGACCAGTGCTAGCCACCAATGGCACTGCACTCCCTCTGTTAGTTGTAGGGATGTGTTATGAAGATTACCCTAGTTCTCTTCTCACCATGGACACTATTATCATTAGAAGAAAGGATGAATGATGGTCATTGTGCCTAGCCTTTTGGGTCTTCAACCTTCCTGTTACTTCATATAGCCACTGATCTCTATGTCAAACTCAAAAATGTTTCCACTTTGCAAGAACCTTTAAATGTTATAAAGTCCTCAAATAATTTTATGCTAATAAAAAACAACTTGGAGATAACATCCATGGAGTGAAAGAAGACTTTATTATGGTTCACTTGTAATAGGGGCACATATATCATTGTTTATTTATCATGTCTCGAAATCGCTAAGTTTGTAACTAATGCAAGAATATTTGGCATCAAAGACAGGATGCTCAAGGTTGAAAGCTCAAAATGGATTAATTTTCTCTTGGTATCATTGCATCTTTTGAGAATACATCAATACTACACAACAATGAGTTAAGAAATCAACCAGAGTGAACCCTAGGTGACTCTCCAAATATCGCTTTAATAATATGCTCTAGAGAACATTCTTATTTATACTCAATTCCAATAGTAGTATAATTAAAATATGTGATAATTTTTTTACAGGGATCTCCTACAACATGTACCACTATAGCATTCGGGATTTCAATGATGGAGGCAACCTTTTTTCTGGTGGAAGGATCAACGACAAAGATTAAATTATTGTAAGGGCTCAATAATACTATCCATTGATCTCAGACTTTGAAGGGAATTAGATGGCGGACATTCCAGAGTTGTTGGAATTCATACCATATAAGGAAGATTTTTTATTATTATGAGTCATTAAATGAAATCTAAAATTCATCATGGTAACCCATTAAAAAAACTAAGAGTTGCCCATTAAAAATAGGTAAGAGTAGCAATAATCTCACACATAGAATTCGTGCAATAATGAAATCAAACACAATTTCCACATAGACATTTTTACCCTAGAAACCCAAAAGGGAAAAATAGCTTTGAATGGGGGCTCAATGTTTCATTCCAACAATCTCTGGTTATAATGTTTTCATGTCTCTCTATGTCTCTTCCTCTTTTGGCTAAAATGTTCTTTGAGAATAAAAGTAAAGGAATGAATAGGGAAAGTTGGGGGGTAATGGGAAGACCAATAGGCATGACCCTTCATTTCTCATTCCTTATCTTTCTCTTCTATTTTATTTTTCTTTTTCAATTATTTCTTTCTTTTTATCTCTTTTGTCTCATTCACTTTACTTTTGCATTGTCTTTTACATAGTTTACTTAAATTTCATTAATTGTTGAATTAATTTGTAAGTACTAAGTATTACAACCATTAATTGGTTTGGATCCATTTCATATTACACCTCCCCATTGAGAGGCTTTTTGGTCTCCAAAAGCTCGAAGGAAACCAATCTGGATCAATGTACCTTCTATCTACTTCTATGGAACATAGATCTAAATTTGGCTCTTGGCTATCACTCTAACTTTGTCTCTGGATTTGGCTCGTGGTTCTAGCTACTAGATTTGGTCCTAGCTATGGCTCTGGATCTAGTTCTTGGTTCTCTTATTCCTTTAATCCAAAGATCTGCCCATTGATTCTCATCTATGAGAAATATCTAGGTCTACACTTTGCAATGGGCATATGTTCCCATCTCTCTTAGTCTTGGAGACAATCCATATTGGCAGTCAATGAAGCCAAGTTGAATTTTGGTCTATGTTTAGTGTGACCCTAGCATGTAATGCCATCATGTAGCAATTCCAAAAGGGAAGTGTGATTTGCATTCTCTTTCTAGGATCAATTGCTTCCTGACATGGAAACAACCTTATAGTGATAGCACTTGCTTACAAGCATGTCTTTGAGTTCTCAAGAACAACCCTCCAATGTCATTGACCTCTATGCATTGGTCTCCAACACATCTCCAAGAATGGGTTCTTCTAAAATATTATAGGTAGTTGTAGCGTACCCAACTCCTTTATTGGGCCATGTTGATTCAAATGCAGAAAATACGTGCAACATGACATACAAGCTCATGCAATTATCAATAATTTTAAATTCATGAATGCATATGATTTAAACATGCACATCAACAATTAAACACACATAACATAAATTAAACACAACATTCAACATAATATTCATACAATAAACAACACAGTGATAAGATCACTTATCTTTGTGAATATTTACATAGCAGGCTATAGGCGTCGAAAATTTCACCCAACCATAGACCTTTGTTGTTCCAATTCTCTTAGCAACAAGTCACCCTCAAGCTGGGGATATGTGTCCACAGGGAAGGAAAGGATCCTATGGGAATCTATAGTCCACTCAAACCACTCAAAACTCACTAAAACACAATGACGTGACTCCTATGACAATTCCAACTGCCCAACTCTCTTCCCCATCAGTTTGCACAACCCAAAGGATGAGATTTCTTGCTCTACACCATAGTCCTTCAGACAATCTCCATCCCCTCCAGGGATCTAGTATAGAGTGGCCATGAATCTCTCTATTGGGGGCTCCAAAAAATCTAGCTACAACAAGAGCCATCACACATAATTGACACATGATCTTTGGGTAATTTCTCACTCGAAATCACTCATGGACATAACAACCTCTTTCTCAACATAAATTCCAACTTCAACAATGATCCATATTGTTTCATTATATTGTTTGTCATCTATCTCTATTCTTTCAAAGTGGAAAAAAATGGAGGATTCATATTCCAGGGCCATTTTAGTGGTAGGTTCCAGTTTGGAAAATTGGGGTTCAAAACCTTCCTAAGCCATTTAGACGCAATAAATGACATTTTTTGGGGCTTTAGTGTTTGAAACTTATGCACACCCCCTTGATGGTATTCTACACTCTGGTACCTTTCCAACGATGTAAATCGTGCATCAATCGAAGTTCACATGCAAAATTTATGCCTCCTGCAAGTTGACCTACCGTGTTGACCACCATGGTACGAGAGGATGCCACATCAATTCCTGTTACTCATGCATATGGGGCTAGACACGTATGTAATTTCAAGAAGATTATAGAAGGTCCAAAAACCTATCACAACTGAGGGTTGAGGAAGTCAAAAATCTATCCCTAGATGGCTATCAGACTATGTTAAATATCAAGCCACTAGGAGGAGAAGGGGTTCCATTCTTTTGCATTGTATCTTGCTCCATAGTTGAAAAAACCATCTAAGAGTGGTATTTTGTGAGCATAAAAGAGGAGGAGAGATTATATAGCTGCCATAGAAGCCACAAGTCAAAGGAAACTCCATAGAGAGTGCCTTTTTCTTTGTACTTGCATCATTTCTATACCAAAGAAAAGAGAGAAAAGCAACTTCACCTTCTAGCTAGGTTTTCCCCTATATTGGGTTTCAGAGGTCATATATTGTGTTTATTTGTTGATGGTGTGATTGTGTTTTATTGTTCTCTATTTTCTATAATTTTATCTATTCCATGCATAAGAATAAAATTAAGTAACTAAATATTCTGTAGATCTAAAGGGAAAATAACCTTAATAGTAAAGATTTCAGTATTTTATTAGATTTTTTTCTGAAAAATTGTTCCAGTGGAATATCCATGGTAGTTTACAGATCATATTGGTATCAAAGTAAGGTTTTTCTTTTGGGTATTTGTGGGAATTTGCAGGATATAGGAATCATATTAACGATAAGTCAAAAAAACCCTAGCCATGGTAGACGAGTATGTTCATAATAACCCTCGAGATCCAGCAAAAGAGAGATTTGAGCAGTTGGAAGTGCAAGTTTTCGACATCAATTGCAATATGAACCTCCTCATGGTGGCTCTAGCAAGCAATATCGAACCATTCAAAGATGTTGGAGGCTTTAAATCAGAGATCAGATCAGAGGGGAAATCGGGAGATCGAGAAGACTTAGAAAAGGAGTCGTGGAAAGAATCTGAGAAAGAGCAGTCGAGTTTGAATGTTGTTAACCCTTCACACTCCCTATTCAATATGGAAGTGAAAGTGGACATAAATCCATACAAAGGTGAGATCAATGCATTAAAAATGAATCATTGGTTGCAACAACCAAAAGTTTATTTTAGCGTTCACCATTTAGATGAAGGGCATAAGATTTCATTTGCTAGATTGAAGTTAGAGGGCCATGCTTTAACCTAGTGGGAGATCCACACATAAACACTTAGGTTGGAGGGTGATCTGCCAATAACTAGGTAGGAGGACTTTAGAATCATCATCTAGTCTCAATTCTACCCTATCAGGTATGTAGAGGACTAATGGATCTAGTGGCACTACTTCAAGCAGAGGCAAGGGAAGAGTGTACCAGAGTACACCACTGAGTTCAAGAAGATGACCATCATATTGGGCATCTCTCCCAAGAACCCAAATGTACTCTGTTAAAATTTTGGTGTGCTCGTTTAACCCTCTAATGTTACTGGTCGTTACTCCAACTAGTTTACACAACAATGTAACATGCGTAGAAAACTATTTCACTAGAGTGGTAATATCTCAACGTACTAGACTATTTCACTGGAGTAGCTATGTGTACCATACTATTTCACTAGAGTAGCAATATCTTGGCGTACCATATTATTTCACTGGATTAGCAATATCTCAGCATACTAGACTATTTCACTGGAGTAGCTATGTGTACCAAACTATTTCACTGGAGTAGAAATCTCTCGGCATACAAGACTATTTCACTGGAGTAGCCCTCTGCGTACCATACTATTTCATTGGAGTAGTAGTAACTCGACGTACCAAACTATTTCACTGGAGTACCCCTGTATGTACCAAACTATTTCACTGCAGTAGCAGTAACTCGATGTACCAAAATATTTCACTGGAGTAGCCCTCTGCATACCAGACTAATTCACTGGAGTAGAAGTAACTCGACGTACTAGACTATTTCACTCGAGTAGCCCTCTGTGTACCAGACTATTTCATTGGAGTAGCTGTAACTGGATGTACCAAACTATTTCACTGGAGTAGCCTCTATAATCCATCACACTTCCATAGCATTTTCCTCTACCTAGGGAACACAACACTTCCCGCTACGTGGGGAACATTTCTCGCTACCTAGGGAACACAACACTTCCCGCTACCTGGGGAAGTCCTTTTGAACCACTCCAAGCTTGTCCATCAAGTAATCAAACTTCACCCTTGGCAGAGGCTTGGTCAACACATCAAATACATGATCATCAGTAGCCAAATACTGGAGTCTAACTACTCCTCTTTGCACCATGTCTCTGATATAATGGTACTTGATCTCGATGTTTTTGGACTTGTCATGAAACACAGGGTTCTATGTCAACTTCAAACAACTCTGGTTGTCATACCAAATACAAGTCGCTTCTAACTTGAGATCAAACAATATTGTAAGCAACTTCTGAAGCCACACTGCTTCGTTGCGAGATGAACATGCTTCTATGTACTCTGCCTCAGCCGTACTGAGTGCCACACTAGTCTTCTTCCTACTGAACCATGAGATCATAGTTGATCCCAAAATGAAGCAACATCTAGATGTACTTTTCCGGTCTGCATCACTATTGGCCCAATCTAAATTAGTAAAGCCTTGCAGGCTTATCTCACGATCTGAAGAATATCTGAGTCCATAGTCAATTGTACCTTTCAAGTACGTCATCACATGTTTTGTTGTAATCAAGTGAACATGTCTCGGCTCAACCATATACTAACTCAATGTGTTCACCACAAAACATATATATGGAATTGTGTTCGTTAAGTACATCAATGAACCAATCATATGTCTATACATGGTGGCATCCACTATCTCTGAAGGTGTAATACTAAATAACTTCATATTTTTCACCATCAGTGTAGGAATGGATTTACAATCCATTATTTTGAATCTGTTCAGAATATCTATAACATATTTTCCTTGGCACATGAAAATCTCATCTGGTTTTTTCCACACCTCTAGACCCAAGAAGTAATGCATCATACCCAGGTCTTTCATCTCGAACAGGTCATCCACATATAACAGTAATATCACTGGTCCACCATCCACAACCTTGTAGTAAAGGTTGGAATCTACTTTACTCTTGGTAAAGACCAAGATCATCAAGAAACTATCTGATATGGCATATCATGCCCTAGGTGGCTTCTTAGGCCCATACAAATATTTCTTCAATCTGCAGACACGAGATTCCTTCTCATGTATCTTGTGGTTTCTCTATGTACACTTCTTATGACTACTGGAGAAAGTGTCTCGCCATAATATTCTCCCTCTTGCTGGGAGAATCCTATGGACACAAATCAAGCTTTGTACATCTCTATGTTGCCATCAATAACATGTTTGATCTTGTAGATCAATTTGGAAGTCACCACCAACTTCCCTTCTGGTCTCAAGGAAAAAGATCCATATCCCAGTCCTTCTTACTTTCTTCCTCCTCTGTCACTAAAACAAGGGAATCTTCCCAGGAGGTCTCATATCTCCTCAAAGCCTCTGAAGCTTTGATCTAGCCTCCTCAACTCATGGCACATGTCTGTCAGTCCTAGAAGATGTCTCTCTCTCCCATCTGAATCTGAGGAGGGATACTTTCTGAATGAAAATATCTAAGCCACTGACTCTCTCTGAGATCATATTTACTCTGAGTCTCCATGCTCCCTCTAAAGCTTGAATCCCTCTGAGTCTATATAATCTTCATAGCCATATGCTCCCTCTGTATGTGATGATTTCCTCTTAAGTCTCCTATGAATGGTCTTGGGAAGGTTTCTCCTCCCTACTGGATCGTGAGGGTTGAATCCCTCTGAACTCTAGCTCCTTCTGAGATGGTACTTGGTGTGGTCGCCTACCTCACCACTGGTGGAGCCATCTACTCCTCATGATATGGCTTATCTATGCTATATGTCTTTTCATCCTGCAAAGTGTCTCAGGACCATGTTGGTCTCTTCCTAGTTACTGCAATGATTCTGGGTAGGCACTTCGGGCTCTAATAACTCTTCTTGATGATTTAAAGAGTGATCAACTGCACTAGAGGTATTTGTTTGGTCATGTTTGGAGCCTTCTTCTCCTTTTTTTTTTTTAAGTAAAAAAGGGGTGTTGCCTACTATATTATATTAACAAAAAGATACAATGGTGCTACAGCCGCCAAGTGTGTCGCCATTTTACCGGAAACCAGCACAACTTGGGGCTCATATGTTCCTTCTAGATAAAAAATAAAAGATTGTTTCGCCATCTGTCCTGCTCGAAGGAAACCATGATAGATGGCCATGCATCATCTTAAGACTGTTTAAGGCATTACAGAGAGCTTTTTTATAAGCTTGGACTTGACTCTGAACAGTAAGAGCTAAAACAAAAGGGAGCCCCAACATGGCTGGAAGTAAAAGAGAAAACCAGACTGAAATTGACTAGATCAAATACCCGGTGGCCTGTCATCCTCGTCCTCCTGCCGCGCTGCTCTGGCCTGCATGACAAACGACTGGGCACACGTTGGGAATTTTTTATTTGCCAAGGCATTGGAGTACACTTCGAAAATCATATCCAACTGTTGTCCCATGAGGAGGGCCCTATGCTCCTGGTCTGCCATCAGTCCTCGTAGTTCAAACACTAAATCCAAGTGTGTCGCATGGAGGAAGGGTGGCGGGGCACCAATATGTCCATGCATGGCTCGGTTGGAAGGTGGCACTGGGGTTTTGTCACCCTCGCCAAGAGTGACCTTTGTTTCCCTTGTAGCTGCCTTGCCTGGAGTAACCACCTTTGTGTTTGTGTTGCCCACACCCTTGTCCATGGCTGCTATGTCTTCATGGTGCTCAATTACCACGTAGGTCCCCTGTGAGACCTAATCCATGTAAGGCACTTCCTCAAAATAACACGTTGATAATTCCTCACAGAGCCCCCCCCTCATGCTACCTCTTGCTTGAGGTTCTAGGCTAGTCGAAGTGTTTTCCGTGTAAGGCACTTCCTCGACATAACAGGTTGGGAATTCATCACCAAGCCTTCCCATCATGTTGCTTCTGGCTTGAGTTTCAAGTGCAATCGAAGTATTTTCTTCCCGCATAGTGCCTGTGGGCTGTCAATTATCTGAGAGTGGGAGTTTTTCTAGAGGGGTTTGAGCGTGCTCCTCTATCGCAAACTCATTTAAATAAGCCTGGAGTGAGAGATGGGTTGCATGTGCTCTCTGATGAAGAATGGAGTTGGCCAACGAGAGTGCTCTTTCCAATTGTTGTCTCCTTTGTCGTTGAGAAACGTGGGTGTACCAAGCCGACCCACGACGAGGTTTACCTCACTCCCTAGGCATCGTAGTGAAGGAGTGGGTATCAAACGCACCAGGGCTCGGAAAATTCAGAAGGATGCGGAGAAAAATGCACCAGAGCTCACAAATGGCGGAAAGTTGTAGAGCAAGAATGAGTTGAATGTGACCATGCCTCCTCGCTTTCACAGGCTTGTGGGACGGCAGGACATGGCTCCACATTAAATATGCCATAGTAAATGCTTGCAGAGCCGACCCTTTCCTGCGAGGGAGAAATCACTTACCCGAAGGTCGGCAGTAATGGCCTGCTCCCATCGTTAATGTTGAATAGATGGGGAGCGACCTGCCACATTTAATATGAGGCTGGGCGCTATACCAGGTGGTGGTGTTGTGCATCGTGTCATCCCATCCAGGGATCATGTCACCCCATCCGGGGGAGCCTTCTTCTCCTTACAATCAATATCCATATGAGATACTATGTATCTCGCAAAAGTACCCTTCTTCGTCTTCTTTTTCTTCGGTACATGGATGTATGCGGTCAAGTATATAACTTCTTATCTAGGTAGTCTACTCCATGTATCAGACTAGATACCATCTAATATGTTTCCTCTTGCAACCGTCACTATAGCTTCCCTCAGAGTTATCACTTGTGACCTTCTTGGAACAAGACCAACAACAAGGGAAAACAATAGACAAGAATAATACTCTTATAATAATAATAAAAACAATAACGAGAACAATCATCACAGTAGCTCATTCTCAGAGCTATCACTTGTGACCTACCTGGAACAAGATCCAAAACAAAAAAATACAATAATAAGAAATGGGAACAACAATATCTCCATGGTAACCTCCATGGAATTTACAAGATAACCTACCCGAGACAAGAGCAACAAGAGAAAAAGTATTTCCAATATAATAGCATTTTCATAACAACATATCTATGTTAACAAAAATAAAGACAATTTCATGGTAATCAACATATCATTACCAAGGTGACCTGCCTGGAAGCAAAACAAGAAGTATATCCTAGAGGAGATGTTAGTTCATTTTGCACACAAGTATAATAAGCATTTATATCAATAGTACTCACATGCTACCAAGTATTCATAGTATCTAGCAGTAATAGAACCTTTCAAGGATTGCTATCACAACTATAGTGTTTACTTGTAATGTATCAATTATCAAACTTGATATGTGCAAATTGGAAACTTATCAATTTAATTAATCAAACCTCAAACCTGGAGTCTTATCTTCAAGAATGAGTGTTGTTGTTTTTCTTTTGAGTCTCCTTCACTCAAGATGACAAGTATTCTCTCCAACCCGTCCACTGTACTTAAGAAAATATGCTTTCTTGACATAAATTTGAGTTAGGGAATATAATGCAAGTAAACTCAAAAATATCAACCTTCATCTATCTAATACTTTGACTAGGGTCATCTTATAAATTTAACTTTGACCAAAGGTTAGTATGATAATCACAACTTCAATAGATAAAAATAGAACTAGTTGTTCATAAGATCACAATAATTCCATAACTAGATGCATATCAAAACAATCAAACATGGAGTGTGTTGTTCCTATGAATGTGTTGGATCTAAGATTCCTCTGGATCTACAAATGTTGCTTGGAAAAAATATCCCTTCTCCTGCAAATAACCTTAAGATAATGATACAATTTAAACATATACAAGTACATACCTCTGGCAGGAGCGAAAAATAGTGGAAAGCAACGACGAATCCTAAGACTTCAAGGTGCTCCAACTTGCAATTTGAAGGTAGTTGGAAATGTGTTAGGGTAAGGCGTGTTGACCACCTATTTCAACTAGGGGGTCAACTCCATGTACCATGAAGCTATGTACCTAATGGTGCAACAAAGTTGAAGACTTTCTGGTTCTACAAGGCAGTTTTTTCCCCCGACACATCCTTTTTTAATTGGAATTTCTACTCCCTCGCGTGGGATAATAATGTAATGGGTCAGCATGGATCATATTGTAGGTTAGTTTCCTAGGAATTTATCATTAGGGAATTCCTTTCATCGAGTGTTTTTATCCTCGGGTAATTTTTCATTACCCTTGAGTTTTTCACTCATAATAATCCTCCAAAGTGGTGAAAGAAGTTCTAATGATCGAGCCCAATGAGTAAGTAGGGTACATGATTATTGTAAATGACCATGCTAGACATCTTTCAGAGTCTTGTGGAGTTTCGTTGAGTCAATTTTTTTTTTTTTTTTTTTAAATTACCCATTTAATGGTAATTTTAATTCAAATTGATGTAAAAATGTAAAAATTTGGTCCTAGGGGATTTTGATAAGAGTGTGAGTACTCAAAAGAAATGGAATTATACCCCCTACACCCTTGGACCAAGTTTCAAATCAACTGGACAAGTTTTTCTAGGTCATTGTCCATGAGGAATCCTAATCAGTCTTGAGTCGACAATTTAATTGCTTAATTTGGCTAAGTAAAAAATGTCAAAAATTGTAAAATGAACAAAAATACATGAGAATGAGTGGGAGATGATTCCTAAGCCTTTTCCTAAGTTAGAAAATTCATTTTCTAACTTAACCCAAGCCCCCTGGCTTAGCCACAACCTCAACTCGCCATCTCCCTAGGAAACGAGTGCCCCCTTGGTGGTTGACTTAGCCAAAGTAACAAATTAATGGAGGAAAACACCTAAATCCCTAAGAGCGCCCTCCTAAGCTCCTAAATTGATGTTTGACAAGTCAAAAGGTGTTCCCTCTTCTCACACACTCAACCCTCAAACCCTAATATGACCAAAACACTAAAAGTGCACCCCTCCTTGAGATGTTCAATCTTGCTTGGTGAGTGACACTTGTAACTCATCCAAGAGGCGTCTCTCTCCTCTCCCAGGTATAAGAGAATGCTCATCCCTCCCTCATTTCACATATATTCTCATAGTAAAGTTACTATGCCCAAATCTCTCTCAGTCTCCTCTCTCTCCCATTTTTCTCTTTCTCTTTTCTAAAGCTTGCTGCAAGTATTTGCAACAACCTTTTTTTTGAATAATAGAAAATCTTTGGAGGATACATGGTGTGCATTGGGATTATTCTTGGTCCCAATATTGAGCTATATTGAGGTTTTCTTTGTGAATTTCTTTCTTATAGATCTAGATTAGGAGATCCAATCAAAGTATTTTTCTTGGATAGGTTTATGGTAGTATTGTTATAGATATAGTGAGTTGATTCATTATTGTTGTTTCAAAGTATTTTGTGATTTCATATGAATCTACTCACCTCCTATCTTTTTTTGTAGCTAGATATCATATTTTTGCAGGTCACCAAGGGTTAGAGAAGACAAATTTCAGATCTAGAAATTTATCTCTTCAACCACAAAAAACCTCTAATTATTTTATGTTTCATTCACTATTTTTTCCTACTTCTTGTTAGGAAAATTTCTGTTCTGAAATAGGTTGAAATTTATAGATTTACTTGTTGATTTTTACATATAATATTTATGTTTTCACTAACAAAAAATTTCTGAAGTTTTCTGGTGGTTTTGTAGTATTTCCAACAAGCTTTTGCTTGCTGATTTTTTGCAGGTTTTCGCCAAAAAATGAGAGGTGCTGCCCATTTGGGGCCACAAAACACCCAAGAAGAGCCTCCCAACATAGGGTTTGGATACCGACTTATTCTCTTCTTCATTTCTTCATTGTAAGCAGCCCAAAGAGAGTCTCTTGGGCTTGCATTTCTCTCATATTTTAATTTTCTGCAATGAATTAATTTGTTTGTCTACACCTTGCAAAGAGGATTGGCCTAGCCACCCATGCAAAATCGTAAGGCTAGGAAGCTAAGTTAATTTTTTGTTTTGTGCATTTAATTATTTGCCCCACTTGTCCTTAAGGAAAGGTTGTGAGGATAGGCTTTCTTGTTTTCTTTTCAAGATAATTATTTCTATTTATTCACCCACTTTGGCACAAAACCGATAGGCTTGTCCTCCTCCTTGTGCCTTTGTTGAGGTTGCAAATTGTTTGATTTAATTCTTGTTTGTCCCATTTGTCCTTAAGACAAGCTTGAGTGGCTAGGAACATTCTATTTTACTTTCCAAGTATTTTATTTACATTGCATTGATTTATTTTGCCTACACCTAGCAAAGAGGTTTGGCTTATCCAACCCATGCTATATCGTAAGGCTTGTTTTCTAGCTCAATCTATTAATATCTCATCTTGTTAATATTTTCTTAAGTAGTTTTTTCTTTTAATTCTTTAAGTTGCAAAGTTATCTTATCTTGTTATATCTTTCTTAAGTTGGTACCAATCTTATTGTGTTATTATCTTGCATCTTAAGTTGGGAATCAACCTACTTTGCAATCTATACTTTTTCTAAGTTGAAGTTAATCGTAGCTTGTAGCTTAAGAATTTGGGGAAATTTCTCTAGTTTAAATAGGCACCCAGACTGGTACAACTTTCGCCACCAAAAAGGGTGCTTGTGGAGGCTACAAGGGGTGCTAAGTCAGGGACAACTTCATGGCACTAGGTGCCCCCCTACTCAAGCACCCAAGTATTCTGGGTTGACTTGTGGAGCTAGGGAAGGGCCTTGTTTTCCCTTCTTCTTGAGCACCTACCAATCATTTTGGCCAAAGCGATAAGAGTCTAGGGGTAGACACATAGTCTAGGATTGCATCATAAAACCTTAACCTCCCTTAATCAAAGAGAGACTCTAAAATTCTCATAAAATTTACCTACAACACTTTCACAACATTTGTGTTGTACATTTTAGTTATCTTTGGTTCTGCAAGCTTTGTTGTTCAAGGCATTTACATGTTTATGGGTTTACTTCACTAGCATTTTCATTTCCAAGTACTTTGCTTTCAAGTTGGGCATATTTTCTTTCAAGTTCCATTATCTTTAAAGTTGTACTTGGGCATTCTACCCACAAGTTGTGCACCATCTCTTTGGGTCAACTTGCTTATAGTTTCCTCTTGCTTCATAAGTTGTGTACCATCTCTTTGGGGCAACTTACTTGCAATTCCATTTCACTTCATAAGTTGCGCACTAGTTTAGTTTCCTGGTTGTTTGCAAGTCATTTCAAGTTACATTTTTTATGTTTGGATATCTCATTGTATTGTTGTCTAATCATTCTTTAGTTCTTTGTCTATATTGTGCTATTATCTAATTTGTAGTTCCATTGTATATTTGTTCCTAGCATTATTTCATTTTGTAACTTATTGTAAAGTTATTTCTTTGTAGTTAGATCACTTATTCATTGTTTTTATTCTTTGTGTATAAAATTAATTCATCCCTTGCCTAATCTTTAGGCACTAGTCTTAGTTGTCCTTTTAGGGAAAGGTTTGATTGTCATTAAAACTTTGCATTTGCATTGTTGCTTGTCATATAGGTTAGATTCCTCCTAACTTAACAAACTAAAATTAACTCCTAGAATTCATTAATCAACTTACATAGTAAGTAGGGTCTAGCCCCCTTGGCTTCCCTAGGAGTAATCCTAGATGGAAGAAGTCCAAGTCGAGGTGACAATGGGTTTGGACTTAGGCATTGTGCCTCCAAGGACACACCAAGTGGATTGGATACATTTCCACGCTTATAGTTGTGTATTAGGATGGCAACATCTTTGGCGTCGTTGTCGGGGATAAGTCTTTTATCCTTGGTCAAAACGACTTACTCTAATTTATTCTTTAAAAACTAAGTAATAAATTTCTCCCTAAATTTTTTTAAGCTTGGGTTGTGTTATTTGTTTTTTCTTACTCTCCAAGGGGCAACTCCATCTTAAAATTCTTTGAAGCATACTACTAGGAGAAATTCACAAGGATTGGTTTATTTTTTTCCTGAACCTGAAAAGTTTTATAGGAGGAGATTAAACCGACTTCCTCCTCGTAGGCTACTTGAAAGTCTTGGAGAAGAAGAAATCTCTAATATCCAATTCTTGTTTGCAACTAATAATCCTACAACTATTAATACTACAACAACTAATTCTAATACAACTATGGGTGATCCATTGAGCCCATGTAACTTCATTAATATTCGAGGATATCCTCATGTTGTTCCCAACAAAGTTGTTGAGAAATAGTCTTCCTTTCAGGGAAACAATGTTGTTAGTGCCACATCTCGCATAACGAATGTCAACATGTGTATCTTGAAATGGTGTAGTGGTAACGATGAAGAGAATGTCAAGATGAAACTTTTTGTGTATTCTCTGGAAGGAGAAGCGTTAGAATGGTTCATGGAACAGGATGATAACAAGTTTAGAACTTTGACAGAAATCCACAAGGCTTTCAATGAAAGATGGGGTGACCAAAACAAAAATTGTCATTTGTTGGTTTCCCTTAGTACAAGTCAAAAGAAAGAAAATGAGACTATGGACGAAATCAACAAAAGATTTAATGACTTAGTCAAACACCTCCCTACAACTATTAAGCCTCATGCAGCCTCAATATTAATTCATTATATGGAATCTTTTGAGGGAGAGATTAGATATCAATTGAGGGATAATGATCCACAAACTCTAAAGGATGCACAAAACTATGCAGTAAGAATAGAGAAAAATATGCAAGATGCTATGAAGCCGAATTTGCCCGGTTTTTCAAGAGGAACTTCCAACAAACCCATTGAGGAGAAGAGTAAGAAAATAGAAAATCAAGGGTCTTATAGTGATAGTATGAAGGAGCTCGCTCAGTTAATTAAGCAAATGGAGATTAATCATGCTAGTCAAATGAATGTCATGCAAAATAGGTTGACAACCATGGAAAGGGCCCAATCTAATCAAACTCATCACAAGCCAAATGATAAGTGGAACAAAAGACCTACTCATCAAGATCAAAGGCCACCGAATCCTTTTGAGTCCACTAACTTGGTTGACCACCAAGTTATTCCATATTGTAGACCTTCTGGGCAATTTCATGAGGAATCAACTTGCCAAGTCTTTCTTCAAGTTTGTAGTGAAGTGGGACCTTACAGATCAGAAAATGAACAAGTAAATATGTTTGTTCATGAGTATAATGTTGTCATGGATGAATGGATGGATTTGGTGGAGCGTAGTAAAGATGTAAATTGCATGAATAATGTGGTGGATAAGGCAACATAAAAGTTTGGTCCTAAGTATACTCCCCAACAAGTGTCAGAAATGTCTAGATATAGAGGCATTACTTACCAAAGGAATGGAAACAATAGTCAAGATAGGCCTCAAGCAAGTGTTTCTAGAATGCCTCCTCCACCTCCTAAAACAATGGTTCACACAAGTTCAAAATTAGATATTGACTTAGGAGGGTGGCTCAATAATGCAAAGATGTTGGTATCTGTGTCAGAAATTATGAAGATTCCATATCAGAGGGAGAAATTACTCAAAGCAATAGAAGATCCTCCTCATAAATGTATTGACAAGCCACCAACAATAGCTTACCAGGGCACCCCTGTTATTTTGCAAAATATGGATAGGGGGAATAAAAACAATATACCATTTTATCTTTATTTTCTCATGAATGATTATATTCTTCACAATTGCATGCTTGATTCTGGAGCAAGCTCAAATGATATGAATAAGAAAGTAATGGACCAATTAAACTTAAGGATCTCAAGACCTTATCATAACATTTGTGCCATGGATAGAAAAACAATTAAGGTGCACGGTTTGATTAAGGGCTTACAGGTACACTTAGCTTCATTCCCATACATCATGATAGAAATTGACATAGTTGTGATTGATATACCTGATGCTTGGGGTATGTTTCTATCAAGAAAAATAGTTGCAGACTTGGGTGGCAATTTACAAATGAATTTGACTTATGCCACCATTCCTACTCTAAATGGTTCCATGTTTAGATTAAACAAGGAGTTGGAAAGAAAGTACCATGTTGAAGATCCTAGGAACCCCACAAATAAGCTTGTGTATCATGAACTAGAGATGGGATGTTATGATATAGAGTCTAATTCCATAACATCTACAAAGATGGAACTTAAAGATGAATCCCCAAATATTTGTAGTGTTTGGGACACCGTGGATTCTTTTGATGAGATTTTTCTTGAAGAAGATTCAGATAAAATGGATAATGATACGACTCCTTCAAAATTAGAAGCAGAGTTAGATTTTTCGGATGGAAATGTGGCATCATCTCACCAGTTATCAGAAGAAGTAGTTAGATGTCAAGAAGAATTGGATGGAATTTTTGGGCCACTTCCTCCTTATGTCTTAGAAATTGGGGAAATAAAAGGAAGAATAAGTGACTCAAGTCTGGTAGAAGATCCTAAGGATGATAATAAGGTTAGTGATGATAATATGAAATATATCATCCCTATGAAGAGGTATACCAAGCCTTTCAAATAAAAACCGAGTTTAAAATCTTTTCACTTGGCACCTATGCAACTTCATCAGAATTGTTTCAAGGAGGATTATCCCAAGTGGCCCAAAGTTAGAAAAGGGGATTCACATGAGAACCTCAGAGAACATGATAAAGTGTATCAATCTTCTAGAAACGCATATCAACCAGTGGGATGACACAAAGTCAGACATGCTAGTGAGAGGACTCCACCTTGAAGTAATTTTTCAACATGACCAGTTGGTGTCCAAAGGGGCACCTCTTGTAACGTATTTCTAACCTTTCTCCTTTTCTTCCAGTTTTGTATTATTTCAATTAATTGTATAGTTATGTTACTTGTGTTATTAATTGTATCATAGTTTCAATTATGTTATTGTTGTTTATAGTATTTCATTTAGATGTTCTATTGTTTTTATACATATATTTATGTTGGATATTGGTGAGTATTCAGTTTTGTAGATTCTGAAGTTCTCATATGCTCTCCTTCAAAAATATAGAACACACATCCCCATGTGGAGCTAGATGTTGACCACCTATTTCAACTATGGGGTCAACTCCATGTACCATCAAGTTATGTGCCTGATGGTGCAACAAAGTTGAAGACTTTATGGTTCTACAAGGCAGTATTTGCCCCCCACACGTCCTTTTGTAATTGGAATTTTCACTTCCCTGCGTGGGATAATAATGTAAGGGGTCAGCATGGATCATATTGTAGGTTAGTTTCCTAGGACTTTATCATTAGGTAAGTCCTTTCATTGAGTGTTTTTTATTCCCGTGTAATTTTTAATTACCCTTGAGTTTTTCACTCATAATAATCCTCCAAAGTGGTGAAAGGTGTTCTAATGATCGATCCCAATGGGTAAATAGGATCTAAGAATATTGTAAATTACCATGCTAGACATATTTCCAAAGTCTTGTGGAATTTCTTCGAGTCTATGTAGTTTTTTTTGTTTTTTTTAAATTACTCATTTAATGGTAATTTTAATTAAAATTGATGTAAAAATGTAAAAATGTGGTCCTAGGGGATATTGATAGGGGTGTGAGTACTCAAAAGAAATGGAATGAGACCCCCTACACCCTTGGACTAAGTTTCAACTCAATTGGACAAGTTTTTCTGGGTCATTGTCCATGAGGAGTCCTAGTCAGTCTTGAGTCAACAATTTAATTGTTTAATTTGGTTAAGTAAAAAAATGTGAAAAATTGTAAAATGAGAAAAAAGACACGAGAATGAGTGGGAGATGATTCCTAAGTATTTTCCTAAGTTATAAAATTCATTTTCTAACTTAACCCAACCCCCCTTGCTTAGCCACAACCTCAACTCACCATCTCCCTAGGAAAAGTATGCCCCCTTTGATGGTTGACTTAGCCATAGTAAAAAATTAATGGAGGAAAACACCTAAATCCCTAAGTGCGCCCTCCTAAGCTCCTAACTTGATTTTTGACAAGTCAAAAAGGTGTTCCCCCTTCTCACACCCTCAAACCTCAAACCCTAAGATGACCAAAACCCTAAAAGTGTGCCCCTCTTTGAGATGATCAATCTTACTTGGTGAGTGTCACTTGGAACTCATACAAGAGGGGTCTCTCTACTCTCACAAGTATAAAATAATGTTCACCCCTCTCTCATTTCACATCTATTCTCAGAGTAAAGTTATTAGTCTCAAATCTCTCTGAGTCTCCTCTCTCTTCCATTTTGTTTTTTCTCTTTTTTTAAAGCTTTTTGTAAGTATTTGCAACAACCTTTTTTATGAATAATAGAAAAACTTTGGAGGATACATGGTGTGCATTAGGAGTATTCTTCGTCTCAAAATTGAGCTATATTGAGGTGATATCTCTTTTGGTTTTCTTTGTGAATTTATTGCTTATAGATCTAGATTAGGAGATCCAAGCAAAGTATTTTGCTTGGATAGGTTTATGGCAGTATTGCTATAGATCTAGTGAGTTGATTCCTTAGTGTTGTTTCAAAGTATTTTGTGATTTCATATGAAGCTACTCACCTCCTCTTTTTTTCTGTAGCTAGATATCATATTTTTGCAGGTCACCAAGGGTTAGAGAAGACAAATTTCAAATCTGGAAATTTGTCTCTTCAACCACAAAAGACCTCTAATTAATTTTGGTTTCATTCACTATTCTTTCCTAATTCTTGTTGGGCAAATTTTTGTTATGAAATAGGTTAAAATTTATACGTTTACTTGCTGATTTTTACATATAATATTCTTGTTTTCACTAACAAAAAATTTCTGAAGTTTTCTAGTGGTTTTGTAACATTTCGCTTGCTGATTTTCTGCAAGTTTTCACCAGAAAAGCGGAGGTGTTGCCCATTTGGGGCGACAAAACACCCAATAAGATCCTTCCAACATAGGGTTTGGACACCGACTTCTTCTCTTCTCTATTTCTTCATTGTAAGAAGCCCAAATAAAGTCTCTTGGGCTTGCATTTCTCTCATATTTTAATTTTCCGCAATTAATTAATTTGATTGCCTACACCTTGCAAAGGGGATTGGCCTAGCCACCCATGCAAAATCATAAGGCTAGAAAGCTAAGTTAATTTTTTGTTTTGTGCATTTAATTCTTTGCCCCACTTGTCCTTAAGGCAAGGTTGAGAGGCTAGGATTTCTTGCTTTCTTTCAAGCTAATTATTTCTATTTATTCACCCACTTTGGCACAAAACCGATAGGCTTGTCCTCCTCTTTGTGCCTTTCTTGAGGTTGAAAAGTGTTTGATTTAATTCTTGTTTAACCCACTTGTCCTTAAGACAAGCTTGAGTGGCTAGGAGCATTTTATTTTACTTTCCAAGTATTTTATTTACATTGCATTGATTTATTTTGTCTACACCTAGAAAAGAGGTTTGGCTTAGCCAACCCATGCTATATCGTAAGGCTTGCTTTCTAGCTTAATCTATTAATAATCTTGTTAATATTTCCTTAAGTAGCCTTTTCTTTTAATTCTTTAAGTTGCAAATTGATCTTATCTTGTTATATCTTTCTTAAGTTGGCAACAATCTTATTGTGTTATTATATTGCATCTTAAGTTGGGAATCAAACTACTTTGCAATCTATACTTTTTCTAAGTTGAAGTTAATTGTAGCTTGTATGACGCCAGGTAACCGCAACCCCACGGTTCCACCCTGCTTTCCTCAGGACCTTCTCTAATTTTGGCCCGAAGAGTCAAAGCTCTTCCACCTCCCCTTGGGAGTTACCCATAGTAAGCTCCTTCGGCGATCTCCTCTTCGGAAATCAGGAAATCGCGATTCAGGAATTCGCGGTTCATGTGGGCACGGTTCACATGCAGCTCCCAACCCCGATCCCCGATGGTCAATGGTCAACACTCCCACCCTATCGGGAAATCAGAGTATGCGATGTCACGAATCCTTGACACCACAAAGTCCCGAACCCCGAACTCCGATAGCACGTGCAGACTTGGACTTCCCGCCTTCGAACTTCGGTAAATCGCCACCTGTACTCCACTAGAGTCTTCAGGTCCCACGCTGCCACGTCCTCTTCGGGATTTCGCGGATCGCGAATCCACGATACAAGTTTTCTTCGTGGTCGAAAACCCCGAAACGCCAAACCCCGATGGACGTTCGGTCTTACCTCCTGCGCTAAAGGACTAAACCTCGCGCAGCTTCCCCACAATCCTACGATCAACGAGATTTCGCAAACCTCCCCGACGATTCAAGTCATCGATTCTCTTCCTCTTGAGGAATATCTCCTGGGTGTATTCTCACTAGGTCGAGAAAGAACTATCCCTCCTGAGCTTGATTTCTCGGACTCCTTCAGAGACCTTCCACGCGCATTTTACGTGCTCGACTTCCAACAACTCTCGAAGTGTTGAAGTCGTCCAGACCCTGCACGTCCACAGAGACAGCAGTCCCTACCTTCCTTTGCTCAGACTCCCTGCTAAGGCTTCGACCTTGACCTGCACTTCACCTGCATACCCTGTCAACCCAATTCAACTTCTGGGTGAGTGAGAATGAGAGTTTAACTGTAGAGCCTCCTCGACGCACTCTATGCAGAGAAATTCAACTGCACTCTATGCAGGAATCTCCTGGCTCAAACAGAGAAACAATGGAAACTTATTTCCTCATTCTCTCAGGTTTCGAACTTGCCATGCAATAACATATGCAACATATAGAAGAAAGGCATAAAAAGAAGCAAGTATGCAACAACATAATATCAACAACACACAGAAAACAAACACATCCATGGAATTGAATCAAAGTCTTTCTTCCATTAATTCAATCTGTACATGGGTGTTCTTCACAAGTTCTCTGCTTGCTCTTTTTTCCTGTATGAATGAGGATGATTCTGAATGTTACAATGATACAAAGGAGGGTTCCTATATTCCGTTTTCCCTCTCGAAAGTAAAACTGTCTAATCTACAGTTAATTCCTATCTAACAACATTAAAACTATTAAATGCCTTCCTATCTATAATATAATACAAGTGCGCTCAACTTTGAATGCCTTCATTTAAATGGCGGCGCAACAATACCAAGGTAGAATTCAAAATTGAAGTTTGTTGGCTTGTCCAACTGTCTCTTCTTTCTCCTCGCACTGGCTCGCTTGATGAAGTGTGGATGCTCCTGCATCATGCTCCTCGGATCAAAAGGTTTCATGGGCTCCTGTCCATGAGCTCCTGCACGGTGTGCCCATGCTTCTGAATCACTGCCTCTGTTTCCCAGCTGGCATCCTCCACTGGGTGATTCTTCCATTTCACGAGGTATTCAAAATATTTCTTTCTCCTGGTCTTCCTGCCTATTCTTTTATCTAGTATGCACTCCATCTGAGGCTTCTGTGCAACTGGCAACTGCTTCTGCCACTAGACCACTGGTCCCTCAGTTCCAGTGCCTGCTTCTTCAGCCCTGTAGGGTTATAAATCCGAAATGTTGAAAATCGGAGATATCCCGATGCCCTCTGGCAATTCAAGCTCATATGCATTCTCCCCGAACTTCTTCAGGACTCTACATGGTCCAATCTTCTTCATCTTGAGCTTGTTATACGTTCCCCTTGGGAACCTTTCCCTCCTTGGGTGCGCTAGAACCATGTCCCCAACTTCAAACTGAAGTTTCCTTTTCCTCTGATCGGCTCTGCGCTTATACTTTTGGTTTGCCTTCATCAGTCGCTGCTTCACCTGTGTGTGAAGTTCCTGCATTGCTTCAGCGAACTCTTCAGCACGAGCACTACTGGCTTCAGCCTGTCCTGGCTCCTTGAGCTCAGAAACTCCTCTCAGCTGTGTCCCATACAAAATTTGAAATGGACTCTTACCTGTACTCTGATTCACTGAATCGTTGTACGCAAATTCTGCCTGTGGCAAAATCTGATCCCAACTGTTGTGATGCTCAGTTACCAGACTTCTCAAAAGATTCCCCAGGCTTCTGTTGACTACTTCCGTCTGTCCATCTGTCTGCGGATGGTATGTTGAGCTAAAAGCCAAATTAGTACCCAGCTTCTTCCATAGCGTCCTCCAAAAATGACCTATGAACTTCGTGTCCCAATCCGAGACTATGCTTCTCGACAATCCATGCAACCGCACAATCTCTTTGAAAAACAAATTTGCGATGTGGGTTGCATCGCTGGTCTTATGACACAGAATGAAATGTGCCATCTTTGAGAACCTGTCCACCACTACAAAAATGGAATCAACTCCTCGTTGTGTTCTCGGAAAACCCAACACAAAGTCCATGCTAATGGCTTCCCATGGCCTCTCGGGTATGGGCAATGGCTGATAGAACCCTGTGTTCTACTTTTGGCCCTTCGCATGTTGACATATTCAGCACCTGTCAACAAATCGCTTTACATCAGCGTGCATGCCCGGCCAATAATATGATTCGATCAACTTGGCAAATGTTTTGTCATGCCCGAAATGACCTGCTAAGCCTCCGCTGTGCTTTTCCTTCACCAAATTCTCTCTCATAGAGCAATCTGGAATGCACAATTGATTGCCTTTGAACAACAATCCACCCTGGATCAGGTAGTCAATCCACGGACTCCTATCCCTGAGAACTGGGTTCTCGGCTACCTCGTATGCCTCGCCAAAGTCTGCGTCACCTGCATACATATCTTTCAGATTCTCAAAACCCAAAGTATTGACCCTGAATTCCTGTAGAAACAAACATTTTATGCTCAAGGCGTCAACTACCTTGTTGGCAGTCCCTGAAATGTGCTTTATCACAAATGTAAAATTCTGCATGTATTCCACCCACTTTGCATGCTTATGATTCAACTTCTCTTCCTGACTCACGAACTGTAACGCATGATTATCACTGTACAGGACAAATTCCTTGGGTATGAGATAATGCCTCCACTTTTTCAATGCCTGTATAATGGCATAGAACTCCTTATCGTACGTGGAATATTTCAGCTTCGCATCATCCAGCTTCTCGCTGTAATAGGCAACAGGTCGGTCATCCTGACTCAAGACCCCTCCAACAACATACCCACTGGCGTCACATTTCACCTGGAAGGTTTTCTAAAAATCAGGCAACACTAACACTGGTTGCTCAGTTATCTTTTGCTTCAACAAATTGAAGCTCCTTTCAGCCTTTGTTGTCCAATGGAAAACCTTATGCCGCTTCTTCACAGTGTCCATCATTGCGGCACTGATTCCACTAAAATTTCGAATGAATTTTCTGTAGAAGCTTGCCAAACCGTGAAAGCTCCTTACCTCAAAAACATTCCTTGGCGATGGCC
>ML834474.1:39647-56390 GCA_009831015.1 Picea engelmannii | reverse complement strand
TAGTTAGATGTCAAGAAGAATTGGATGGAATTTTTGGGCCACTTCCTCCTTATGTCTTAGAAATTGGGGAAATAAAAGGAAGAATAAGTGACTCAAGTCTGGTAGAAGATCCTAAGGATGATAATAAGGTTAGTGATGATAATATGAAATATATCATCCCTATGAAGAGGTATACCAAGCCTTTCAAATAAAAACCGAGTTTAAAATCTTTTCACTTGGCACCTATGCAACTTCATCAGAATTGTTTCAAGGAGGATTATCCCAAGTGGCCCAAAGTTAGAAAAGGGGATTCACATGAGAACCTCAGAGAACATGATAAAGTGTATCAATCTTCTAGAAACGCATATCAACCAGTGGGATGACACAAAGTCAGACATGCTAGTGAGAGGACTCCACCTTGAAGTAATTTTTCAACATGACCAGTTGGTGTCCAAAGGGGCACCTCTTGTAACGTATTTCTAACCTTTCTCCTTTTCTTCCAGTTTTGTATTATTTCAATTAATTGTATAGTTATGTTACTTGTGTTATTAATTGTATCATAGTTTCAATTATGTTATTGTTGTTTATAGTATTTCATTTAGATGTTCTATTGTTTTTATACATATATTTATGTTGGATATTGGTGAGTATTCAGTTTTGTAGATTCTGAAGTTCTCATATGCTCTCCTTCAAAAATATAGAACACACATCCCCATGTGGAGCTAGATGTTGACCACCTATTTCAACTATGGGGTCAACTCCATGTACCATCAAGTTATGTGCCTGATGGTGCAACAAAGTTGAAGACTTTATGGTTCTACAAGGCAGTATTTGCCCCCCACACGTCCTTTTGTAATTGGAATTTTCACTTCCCTGCGTGGGATAATAATGTAAGGGGTCAGCATGGATCATATTGTAGGTTAGTTTCCTAGGACTTTATCATTAGGTAAGTCCTTTCATTGAGTGTTTTTTATTCCCGTGTAATTTTTAATTACCCTTGAGTTTTTCACTCATAATAATCCTCCAAAGTGGTGAAAGGTGTTCTAATGATCGATCCCAATGGGTAAATAGGATCTAAGAATATTGTAAATTACCATGCTAGACATATTTCCAAAGTCTTGTGGAATTTCTTCGAGTCTATGTAGTTTTTTTTGTTTTTTTTAAATTACTCATTTAATGGTAATTTTAATTAAAATTGATGTAAAAATGTAAAAATGTGGTCCTAGGGGATATTGATAGGGGTGTGAGTACTCAAAAGAAATGGAATGAGACCCCCTACACCCTTGGACTAAGTTTCAACTCAATTGGACAAGTTTTTCTGGGTCATTGTCCATGAGGAGTCCTAGTCAGTCTTGAGTCAACAATTTAATTGTTTAATTTGGTTAAGTAAAAAAATGTGAAAAATTGTAAAATGAGAAAAAAGACACGAGAATGAGTGGGAGATGATTCCTAAGTATTTTCCTAAGTTATAAAATTCATTTTCTAACTTAACCCAACCCCCCTTGCTTAGCCACAACCTCAACTCACCATCTCCCTAGGAAAAGTATGCCCCCTTTGATGGTTGACTTAGCCATAGTAAAAAATTAATGGAGGAAAACACCTAAATCCCTAAGTGCGCCCTCCTAAGCTCCTAACTTGATTTTTGACAAGTCAAAAAGGTGTTCCCCCTTCTCACACCCTCAAACCTCAAACCCTAAGATGACCAAAACCCTAAAAGTGTGCCCCTCTTTGAGATGATCAATCTTACTTGGTGAGTGTCACTTGGAACTCATACAAGAGGGGTCTCTCTACTCTCACAAGTATAAAATAATGTTCACCCCTCTCTCATTTCACATCTATTCTCAGAGTAAAGTTATTAGTCTCAAATCTCTCTGAGTCTCCTCTCTCTTCCATTTTGTTTTTTCTCTTTTTTTAAAGCTTTTTGTAAGTATTTGCAACAACCTTTTTTATGAATAATAGAAAAACTTTGGAGGATACATGGTGTGCATTAGGAGTATTCTTCGTCTCAAAATTGAGCTATATTGAGGTGATATCTCTTTTGGTTTTCTTTGTGAATTTATTGCTTATAGATCTAGATTAGGAGATCCAAGCAAAGTATTTTGCTTGGATAGGTTTATGGCAGTATTGCTATAGATCTAGTGAGTTGATTCCTTAGTGTTGTTTCAAAGTATTTTGTGATTTCATATGAAGCTACTCACCTCCTCTTTTTTTCTGTAGCTAGATATCATATTTTTGCAGGTCACCAAGGGTTAGAGAAGACAAATTTCAAATCTAGAAATTTGTCTCTTCAACCACAAAAGACCTCTAATTAATTTTGGTTTCATTCACTATTCTTTCCTAATTCTTGTTGGGCAAATTTTTGTTATGAAATAGGTTAAAATTTATATGTTTACTTGATGATTTTTACATATAATATTTTTGTTTTCACTAACAAAAAATTTCTGAAGTTTTCTGGTGGTTTTGTAACATTTCGCTTGCTGATTTTCTGCAAGTTTTCGCTAGAAAAGCGGAGGTGTTGCCCATTTGGGGCAACAAAACACCCAATAAGATCCTTCCAACATAGGGTTTGGACACCGACTTCTTCTCTTCTCTATTTCTTCATTGTAAGAAGCCCAAATAAAGTCTCTTGGGATTGCATTTCTCTCATATTTTAATTTTCTGCAATTAATTAATTTGATTGCCTACACCTTGCAAAGGGGATTGGCCTAGCCACCCATGCAAAATCGTAAGGCTATAAAGCTAAGTTAATTTTTTGTTTTGTGCATTTAATTCTTTTCCCCACTTGTCCTTAAGGCAAGGTTGAGAGGCTAGGATTTCTTGCTTTCTTTCAAGCTAATTATTTCTATTTATTCACCCACTTTGGCACAAAACCGGTAGGCTTGTCCTCCTCTTTGTGCCTTTGTTGAGGTTGAAAAGTGTTTGATTTAATTCTTGTTTAACCCACTTGTCCTTAAGACAAGCTTGAGTGGCTAGGAGCATTTTATTTTACTTTCCAAGTATTTTATTTACATTGCATTGATTTATTTTGTCTACACCTAGCAAAGAGGTTTGGCTTAGCCAACCCATACTATATCGTAAGGCTTGCTTTCTAGCTTAATCTGTTAATAATCTTGTTAATATTTCCTTAAGTAGTCTTTTCTTTTAATTCTTTAAGTTGAAAATTTATCTTATCTTGTTATATATTTCTTAAGTTGGCAACAATCTTATTGTGTTATTATATTGCATCTTAAGTTGGGAATCAAACTACTTTGCAATCTATACTTTTTCTAAGTTGAAGTTAATTGTAGCTTGTAGCTTTAGAATTTGGGAAACTTTGTCTAGTTTAAATAGGCACCCAGATTGGTACAACTTTTGCCACCATAAAGGGTGCTTGTGGAGGCTACAGGGGGTGCTAAGTCAGGGATGACTTCATGGCACTAGGTGTCCCCCCTGCTTGAGCACCCAAGTATTTCAGGTTGACCTATGGAGCAAGGGAAGGGCCTTTCTCCCTTCTTCTTTAGCACCCAACAATCATTTTGGCCAAAGCGGTAAGAGTATAGGGGTAGACATATAGTCTAGGCTTGAATTATAAAACCTTAATCTCCCTTAATCAAAGAGAGACTCTAAAATTCTCATAAAATTTACCTACAACACTTTCACAACATTTGTGCTCTACATTTCAGTTATCTTTGGTTGTGCAAGATTTGTTGTTCAAGGCATTTACATGTTTATGGGTTTACTTCACTAGCATTTTCATTTCCAAGTACTTTGCTTTCAAGTTGGGTATATTTTCTTTCAAGTTCCATTCTATTTAAAGTTGTACTTGGGCATTCTACCTTCAAGTCGTGCACCATCTCTTTGGGGCAACTTGCTTATAGTTTCCTCTTTCTTCATAAGTTGCACACCATCTCTTTGGGGAAACTTACTTGCAATTCCATTTCACTTCATAAGTTGTGCACCATATCTTTGGGGCAACTTACTTGCAATTCCATTTCACTTCATAAGTTGCACACTAGTTTAGTTTCCTGGTTGTTTGCAAGCATTTCAAGTTACAACTTTTATGTTTGGATATCTCATTGTATAGTTGTATAATCATTATTTAGTTCTTTGTCTATATTGTGCTATTATCTAACTTGTAGTTCCATTGTATATTTGTTCCTATCATTATTTCATTAGGCGACCTGGGGGAAAGATGTGTCCTCCTTAGGTGACCTTCATAGTGGGTTCAATAAGTACTCAACGAGCTTGAAAATGGGGAAATTGAGGATCTTTCTTCCAATGGTTAGATTTTTATGAATGAAACCAACTCCGATCCATGTTAAAATTTTGGTGTGCTCGTTTAACCATAAACAATATCACACTATTGTCACCCAACCATAGACACAAATTCCACCCCCGAGCACTTTAAACTTTACTTAGAATAATTCTGGAAAGCCTACTCCATAACCAATATTTAAACCCTAGCCACAAAATTGTTGCAGCAACAACATAATAACCATACAAAGATAACATACCTTATACCAAGAGAAGTACAAGATAGATACCAAAAAGACTGTTGGACTATTCCTCCAGACTTGTGCCCTCTTCAACTGCAACTATTGCTCTCCAAACTTGTGCCCTAGCTTCCATTGTAGTTCCTCCTTAGACTTGTGCACTGGCTGAGTGAGAGTATCCAAATGAGCTAGGTGCATACCTATTTATACTTATTCTGCCAGTGAACTTTTCCCACAGGGCCGACCTGTCTTTTCTTGCAAATATAATTTACTTCAATTTTTTCTGGCAGGGCCGAGTTCTCTTTCTAGGGTTTCCACACATCTATTTAATGGTTCTCTTACTTCTGTAATATTCTATTCTAAGTACAAAGGTTACACTTTGAGGTTAATACCTCCCGCAACTACCAAAACATCAACATCCTCAAGTATTTGTGGGGGGTTTACACAGTCATCTACGAAAGCGGGTGATTCTCTTCAATCCAAGGACAGTGGATGATGCATGTGTACAAAAACAGTACCTAGAAAACATAGGCCAAAAGAAATGACATACAAGTGGTACGAAGTAGAAAGAGCACCAGGAATCTTCTAAGGAGGGGAAGAAGAAGTGGAAAGGGGGAAAAGATAAGATGGAAACAGCCACTGCACATCAAAGTAAAGATCCCAACAACCATTTCAATCATTACAAACAAAGTTACTGACTTAATGAGAATCATGACCTAAAAACTAGAACTCTAGCCCTTAAAAACAATATTTTTTCATAAAAAAAACATGAAAATCAACCCCCAAATAAAAAAGTAGTGTTACTGGTAGCACCATTTTTTCTAACCGGGTCAAAATTACAACATTTTTCAAGAATGTCCTTCAAAACTCATACAATTGCTCAGAATAAATAAATAAATAAAAATAAAATAAGTAAATAAACAAATAAGCACCTAAATAAAAAAATGATGTTACCTAAAGAAAAATATTTTTTTGTTTTTCTTCTAAATGTTAAAATTAAAGATAATTTGAAATCGTATTCTTAAGAGTTGGTACCATTAAAACCAAAACCTCAAAATCAACCATGTTCGACAACACAAGTATTCCAACAAAGGACGAACGCCTTCAGTAACCACTCACACAACCAGATCAAAGATTAACACACCAATGTTTTGACGTTGTAAAACCCCTACGGGGAACCATCCATGACACAAACCAAYGCGGCCACTTGGAGTAGTTTATTAATGYAAAAAAAAAATATTACAGAGAKATTTTACAAGAGAGTTTCTCACAATCGATCATCGACAAATGACCCTCCATGCTCTTTAAATAAAGATAATGGACCAATCGGGTGTTAGGCCATAGATCAATGGTCATTAAGATYGAGGACAATATGAACYGTCAGATCACTCTATGTMGGGAACATATCGTGAGCATCGGATTTCCTAACTACAAATGCATACTAATKCATACTAAAGAAACACACTTTTACCTAACGACACATTAGACCAAGTAGATCTTAACTAACTCCTAAGTGTCTAAATATCCTAACATCCCCCCTTAAGAACAACTTGGGATAGGATTGAAGGATTTACAATAGGGACACATTAGGAGAAGGAATGAGGCATTAGAGCCTATCCCCCCTTAATGACAACTTCCTRAACTCCTAACATAGATCGAAGTTTGGAAAACTTTTCTTYTGTAAGAGACTTTGTGAAAATGTCTGCAACTTGATATTCTGTAGGGAAAATGAGCACTTCGATAACTTGATCATGAATGAGCTTTCTGATGAAGTGCATGTSTATCTCGATGTGCTTKTTGCACTGATGTTGAACTGGGTCTTTGGCGAGATTKATGGCACTYTGATTKTCGTACCAAAGGATGGTCRGATGCTTCTGTTGGAATCCAAACTCTGAAAGGATTTRTCGAAGCCACAAGGCTTCCYGAMTTGCATTTACTCCTGCTTGATACTCTGCTTTTGCARAAGAAAAYGMAATAGCTTGTTGTTTCTTACAGGCCCAAGTGAYAGGTCTTGAACCAAGGATGAAAACATAAMCTGCAGTAGACTTCCAATYATCRGGGTCGTCATMCCAATCTGAATCAGTGAAACCAACCAATAAAGGAGTACCCCCTRAACTGTAATGTATCAYGAACTGAATTGTACCAYRGACATAGCRAAGTATCCTTTTAGCTTCTTTCSAATGGMTTTCATGTGGTGTTTGCATATATCGGGCAACAAGACCAACAACAAAGGAAAGATCAGGACGGGTATGATTCAAGTATAAGATGMTACCAACTAACTGACGTACATRGTGGCATCAACTTTGRGAGAAGTASAGGTGGAAGTAAKCTTGAATCCGAACTGGAAGAGAGAAGGGGATTGTTTCCATGTGAAASTGACGAAGAAGGTCACAAACATACTTAGACTGGGAAAGAAAAATTCCTTCATTGGGTTGCAAAACTTGGAGGCYAAGGAAATAGTGCAAAAAACCYAAGTCTATSATTTCAAATTTTAAGGATGGTTTTCACAYGGTTTAAAAGTTTTGAGTCACTACYAGTAAGGATAAGCTCATCAACATAAAGGACAAGGATTATGATATGACTTCCTATTTTCTTGGTATAGACATTAGGATCAAAATAGCATCTAGAGAATCTAGTGTCAATAAGAAAGTTGYCCATTTTGGCATACCAAGCTCAGGGAGCTTKCTTAAGACCATAAAGAGATTTCTTMAGGCGACAAACAMGRCTAGAGTCATTYTGGACATRGCCAAGAGGTTGTTCCATGTAGATTTATTCTTGCAAATCTMTGTGCAAAAAGGTAGATTTAAMATCCATCTGATGGASCTCCCATTTATGTGAGGCACCAAGGGAAAGAACAAGGCGRATGGAATTCATTTTGGCTACAGGGGCAAAGGTTTCATTATAGCCAATTCCTTCAACTTGGGAAAATATTTTGGMAACTAGCYGAGCTTTGTGTCTTTCAACACTTCGATCRGATGCATACTTAGTTMTGTAGACCCATTTACATYTGACAAKTTTTCTTCCTTTTGGAAGAGGTACAAGATCCCAAGTATTGTTGGCCATTAAAGAACGATTCTCTTCATTCATTGTTGTATCCCAATCTGGATGACCTGAAGCTTCTGCAAATGTCTCTGGATCACAAGTCTCTGAAACTTGAGMAAAAAGAGAATAGGCTCGTTGGAATGGTGAACGTGTCCGAMGTTGATCTGAAGGATCAYCGACAAGATCACTAGCTRCTTCTCGTGTTGAACATACCCATCTAGGAAGTTGTGGAGTTGGTGWTGGTTCAGGCTCAAAGGACTCATMTGGAGGAAGGTGAGCAGGCGRAGGTGGATTTCCATCCTCACTGTCATCATCTGAAGAAGAAAMTAGAATAGGAATAKAATAAGGCACAAACGTCGAAGATGGCTCAYAGAYCGAAGAAGGCACAATCKCCGAATTAGGCTCACATGCCAAGAGATTTTCATCAAATTTAACATCTCTTCTAATAATAATTTCATTACAATGTGGTCRAAGAAGTCTATAACCTTTGACATCTTCAGAATAACCAACAAATATACACTTCCCACTTTTAGGTTGCAATGCTTTCCTTTTCTCATAAGAAATGTGAGCCCATGCTATAYTGTCAAATACACAAAAGTGACWTAYATSTGATTTAATTTTAGTCCAAGYTTCTTTTGGTGTTATRTTTTTAAGAGTTTTTGTGAGAGTGTGATTTACTATGTAATTTGCACARTTGATTGTTTCTGCCCAATACTTTAGAMTTAATCCCTTAGATTGGATCATACAATTAACCATTTATTTTAATGTGCGGTTCTTTCTCTCAGAAACACCATTTTGTTGTGGTGTATATGGAATAATGTGTTTCATTTGGATGCCCTGTGTAGTGCAGTAACTTGAAAAATTATTGTTCACATATTCGCCTCCATTATCTGTTCTTAACTTTTGAATTTGATGTCCCGATTGCTTTTCTACAAGGGCCTTGTAGGCCAAAAACTTCGCTCTTAATTTTTAAGAAGTAAACCCAAGTACGAATAGAAATGTCATCAATGAAAGTTAACAAATACTTGCACCCGGAAAAATAAGGAGAAAAGAGTGGACCACACAAATCACTGTGAACAAGCTGCAAAGGGACCGAGGCATGCCAAAATGCACATTTGTCAAAATTGTCCCGATGATCTTTTCCAATAACACAACCGACACAAACACCATATTTGCATGAAACAAGAGGAAGACCATTCATCATATGTTGATTACATAGTTGTTGCAATGAGAGATAGTTTAGATGACCAAACCTCTCATGCCAAAGTTTGTTCAAGGCATCGCTATGAGCAACAAAAATTGATGAAAAAGATGATGACCCAAAGTTGTCAAATTTGTACAAACTTGTAATATCATCAACAATTCCAGTTGCAAGAACATGCTTAGGATCTTTTAGACCCCTGATTACAACTTGGTGAGGTCAAAATTCTATGGTTTTACCTTCACCTGAATGAGTGATTTGATATACTAATAGAAAGTTACAAGAAAGACTTGAAACACATAATACATCATTGAAATGACCGTTTTCTACTTGAACTGTTCCAGATCCTTCAACACTAAGAGATCTATCATCACCAATAAATATTTTCTTGGTGTTACATTCATTTAGAGAAAAAAATATGTCTCTATCCTTATCCATATGATAAGAAGCTCCAGAATCAATAAGCCACTCATCAGAAGAAGAAGTAGTAGAATCAATATTGATATTGTGCTTCTTCATCCCTGCCATATTATTGAAACATTTGGACTCATCATGACCATATTTATCACAAAAGTTGCAATGTATGTCAGTTTTCTTACTTTTATGTTTTTCTCATTTGTCACCATAAGGAGCGGAAGTTGTCTAAGTGGGTTTGGGACCCTTCTATTGCTTGTTGTTGTGGCAAGGATGTTGCTTCTTGGGATTCTTGGGTTTATCTTTCTAATGGACGACTAAGGCTTTGTTGGAGGTACTTGCAATGATGAAGAATCCAAGTTGTACAAGCTTATCTTTCTCTCTAATCAAAGAATCACAAAAGTTCTCAAGACTGAGTTTTTTATAAGCTATCCCTAGAGCCTCTTGCATGGCATAAAAGGTAGATACAAACATAGAATATGCACTACCTAACTTAGAAAGAATAAGATAGATGCAACGATCTTCTTCTATATTTATTTACATTCTTCACATAAAGTTCTGAGTGTTTTAAACTTAGATAGATAGTCTTCAATGTAAGAAAAATCATTTGGACTTAAAGTCAGTACTTGATTTTCTAACCGTTGTGCTCAAATAATATTGTGTTTACCAAACACGGATTCAATCTTGTCCCAAGGCTCTTTGGGTTGATCAATTGATTGAAGGTGGAACCTTAAATCAGGAGAGATGGGCATTCTGATTAATCCACGTTCTTCGTCATTCTTATTATTCCATTTGAATTTCTTATCAACATCAATGGGTGTTTTTTCCTTTCCCAAGGTAATCTAGTACAAGACTTTACTTCTTAATAAATCCTCCATATGGGATTTTCATTGGAAGTAGTTGGTGTTGATAAGAAAGAGATTACTTGTAGAAGTCATATTAAATATGCAGATAATATGGATTTAAAAACTGAAACTGATGATTTGGATGAAAATATCTCGAAAAGTTAGGTGGTTTTAAAAAAAACGGCACTGAAAACGGACTTCAGATGTGAGAGTTGTGCCATTTTAAAAAAAGACATAAACGGTAACCAAAGGACCATGTGGTGATGTAAGTTGCTTTATGAAGTGACCCAGTTTTATAAAGATAAGTGGGGATCACTTTTACAATGAAGTTAATTTATAAAAGAAAAGTTTCATGCAAAACAAATAACTCTAAAATAAAATATTAAAGCTACTTATAGTGATTCACTTTTATACTTGAAGTGAAATACACTTTACAATTTTTTGCATGAACTTTTTCAAAAAAAGTAACAAAAAGAGAGACTTGAACTCAAGACCTCTTACTTAATAAGGCAACTTTTAAGCAAATGGTCTAGAAAAACATATTGTATTGTTTAGCAAGAGGATTGAGGTTGTTTTTGTTGTGGAAGACAACTTTGGAGAGCGTGCTAAAAAAAACTATTTTCACAGAAGAAAAAAAAAATTCTTCTTGATGACAACAAGGGTTAGATCTCAGTTAGCTTACCCAGAAGATGCACATTTTCCTATATGTTTCTAATTTTTCGAGATCGCACAGGGCGCGGGGCAAAGAGCATACCCAGATCTAAAATAGTAGCAACCTGAAAATAAATAATATAAAACCAAAATAATACTCTGCAAAAGTTTTAAAAATGCGTATTCAGGCTTTATACCTCTGGATCTAACTTAAATGGTCGTATATTGGGCAAACATAAACCTTTTCAAGTGAAACGAAAAATGTTCCTGGCGGAAATGAGCACTCTAGACGCAATGGAACAATCCTCTCAGCCCAAAAATGTACAAAAATGATAGAAAATGGAGATGAGGCAACTCGGCTTCACGATCTCTATCTACAACAGGAGCGGGTCTTCAAACGTGCTCTGATACCATGTTCGACAAAACAAGTATTCCAAGAGAGGATGAACACCTTCAGTAACCACTCACACAACAAGATCAAAGATCAACACACCGATGTTTTTGACGTGGTAAAACCCCTAAGGGGAAACATCCACAACCCCAGCCAACGCGACCACTTGGAGCAGTTTATTAATGCAAAAGAAAAAGATTACAGAGAGATTTTACAAGAGAGTTTCTCACAATCGATCATCGACAAATGACCCTCCATGCTCTTTAAATAGTGATCATGGACCAATCAGATGTTAGGTCACGGATCAATGGCTATTAAGATCGAGGAGAATATGAACCGTCGGATCACTCTATGTCGGGAACATATCGTGATCGTCGGATATCCTAACTACAAATGCATACTAAAGAAATACACTAAGAAACACAATTTTATCTAAAAACACATTAGACCAAGTAGATCTTAACTAACTCCTAAGTGTCTAAATATCCTAAGAAACCATCAAATTGAAGTGTGTTGCTACCAATAAAACCCATGCTAAAATTGGGGTATTAAAATGGCACATTTTTTAAAGTGGTAAAAGAAATCATCACTACTGTAAACAAAGTCATAAAATCAACCCTTAAATAGTTATTTTTAAAATTTTAGTTTATCACTTCAAACACAAGATAATACATAATTCCATGAAAATATCATCCTATACTTCAAAAAATTCATCGTTTTTTTTTTTTTTTTTTTTACTTTTAATAAAAAAAGAAAATACAAATTACATTGAATGAAACATAAATTATTTCTTAAAAGTATTGTTACATTGTCCATATTCAAAATATGAGAGAAATTTTATTATATTATCCATAATCAAAACATATAATTCATAAAACACAGAAATGATTCATAACTTCATGTAAGATCATATGTAAGTTAAATGTTCATTTATAGTTACCATACAAATGTCATATGGATAAAAAACACATAAAATGTTTCATACACTTATTCAGATTGACTCATGGATTCTAAAATACCATCAAAGTCTACATTGTCTTCAGATGAATGATTGGATGAAGATGTAGATGATCCATACTCTTCTCTATTGTCGATGAATGCACCATCTGAGTCTACATGCATGCCCAACATTTCAGATGTCAAAATCCTTTTAGATATACGACTAGGTTTAGCATACTCTCATCTTGTCGTTATTTTCTTGTGGCAACAACCTCTTGATAATATTTTTTGTCCTGGAGTGAAGAGGTCCTCTCTTTGTCAAATTGAATTCATAAACAAGTATGTCAACATCCTCTAATTTTAAGAGGTCAGTGCAACGGCGAGTTGTATTTTGACCCTTTCTTTTTCTTTTTCTATTGACATGTTTCTCAACCACCATGTCTAGCTTGTAGACACCATTGAATGGGTGTATACATGTTCCATACCAATGCACTTCAATTGCTATAACATATTCATTATCTTTGTCAATCTTTATAACATTTGCAATCCATAATGGATAACCACATGGATCTTCAGTCACTAAGACTAGAATTATGCTACAATCCTTAATGTCATGTACTGAACCCCTGTAAAGGTCTTCCATGGCTTCACGGTGTGCACGTGATCTTCGAGAACCAATATACATTTATCTTTCCTCTGCTTTTGAAAACTCAATAGCACCTTGAGATTCTTGTGGTTCAACAATGTTTATTTCTTCGGATTTGTTATCGCACAATTTGTAGTTTAGATCACAGGATAAAGGATAGAGGACAAACTGGCGCAACAGGAACCTTCCCCACCCACTTCCACCTCGATGGGGAGGTTCTTTCTGTTTAGGGAGGTTAGCCCAGGGGAGACGTCCCCGGTAACCTGGGATTTGAAGAGGCAGAAGATACAAGGTTAAGTTTAAGAGTTCCCTCCTCACAGGTTACCACCAGTGTCAAATAGTCCGACTAATCATCCAATAAAAGAAGTGTATGCCCTGTTGAAAACACCTGCCCGGAACAAGACAACAACAACACAATATATATTTGCAGGCTATAACTCAAAGGGTTAGTACTTCTTTGACTATCTGATATTATTCAATAAGCAATTGTAAACCAATAGATATAGAATGAAGTCAATGTTGTGTAAATTAGCTATGAAAGATCATAAATTCATCAATATCTACCAAGATGACTGAGCCAACAATATGTCCAATCAACCATTTACTCAATAAATGCTTCAAATCATCATTTAATTGCTTATGTTACACTTTTTCTACGTCAAGATGAGATATTCAACTATGATGTCAGCCTTAGTTAAGTTAGTTAAGTTAGTTAGGGTTTGAAATTTATGTTTTGAAAGTAGTTTTGTACACTAAAGCTTCAACGTTGGAGATCAAATCAGTGCCTTAGGGTAAATGGAGTCAAAGATAAGGGCACAAGGTCTCGCAAGGATGATGACTCAGAGACTAGAAGGTAGGGTTCTATGGTGTTGCAAAGGCAGGGCCCTGGAATCAAAACCCTAGGGGAAAGAGGCTCACTCCGGTGTTGCTTAAGCAAGGCCTCGTGCTCTTTCCTCCTCTAAATCAACTTGGCAAAACAGCTAGCCTAAAGCATAAGTCTAAGGGAGAAAGTGTTGCAATAACAAGGATTTCAAACCCTAGAAGGTGAAAACCCTAGGTGTAGGCAATCTAGGCCTAGGACGTCTCCTCTTTTCAACTTATAGACTTCAACGCTAGCTTAGAAGAAACAAGACAAGTGTAGCAACGGCTAGGCTCTATCTATTTCCTTCAATGGATGAAAAATATTTCTCAACAAGGGGACATGTAACAATAACCTACTTGTGTGCTTGTTACCTAGGGTTTTAAATCAACAATACAATAAGCAAATGCAAGAAATTATACCTACAACAATTCATTTAAGAAGTTTTGCAAGAAAATCCACTTACATGTCATGAAGAAAAGTACAATCAAACCCTAGTTGTAAACCTTCCTTGAGAGAAATGCCATAAATGCCAAAAATATCCTTCCAATAGCAAGTGTGCCTCACTTTGGATAACAAATCTACCCAAGTAGGGCGTAAAAATCAGATCTCACTTGTGTGAGTGAAGTGTGTTATGTCAAAATGAGGGAAAACATCCTCAATTTATATCATCCAATGACCCTTAATTAGAAATTAGGTCATTAAAACAATCGACAAGCATGATTACTAAAAATCATATTGTTTTACATTTAACTGCTAAATAAAACCCTAAATGAGCAATAAGCAGGACCTCTAGCCCCTCTGAGGGAGACGTTGGCCCTTTTTAGGGCAAATCTCAACACTAGAAGACAAATGTTGGCCCTCTCTGGGCCTCCAAACTCTGCCACACGTGCCAAACTGCCCTATAAAGATGCCACACGCTAGAGGTGACGTCAAGGATCTCTGGAAGACGTCCTGGTCAACAAAGGGACACGTTCCACCTGCAGTGGGTCAACCCCCTAGGGTTGGGCTCAACCAAGGCGTCCTGGATGAAAACATCCTTCTTCTTCTCTCGTGCAAATGCTCGATCAATTATTGTCCTGTCTCTGCTCCTGATGAGGTCCCAGCAACCATCTGATGGGCTCTTCAGCTCCATGGAGGTCTGAACTGATCATCTCCCCATGTGTACCGGTCCACCTGGTACCTGTCCGTTGGGTATGGTCCTGCACATCAAAAACTTCGCCCTCCATGGGCTCATTAGTCCTCGGGATCATAGCAATGTCAATCATATTTCATCATTAATTTTATCAAATGCATGCATAAGACCCCTAGCATATCATCTAATAGCTCAAAGACATTACACTGACCTACTATACAAAGCTGAAGAAAAGACAAGGTAACCTATTGGGCCAGCATCCATAAGAAAAAGAAAGTTCCCAAAGGATATCATCCAAGCCATGTAATACGAGGTGGTGTGGTCTAAGGATGCCTAGACATAGTGAAGGCTAGGGGTGGATATTATCCGTTGGTGCCTTTGTAGAAGGCGAGTTGTACCTGTCATGGATGCAATTCTTTCCAAGCCTTTTATTGCCTTTATTCTTTCTTTTATTCATTTCTTTTTCTTTCTTTTTATTTCAAGGTCTAAGTAGAGGACACTACCTTGGTGTGGTGACCAGAGCTGACAGTGTTACCCACAAGTATTTTCACAGAAATGATAAGGCTGGCTCGTGATGAGACCCCCTTTCCCTTGCCCATGCAACCAAGGGTCACTTCCCTGGCATGGTAACCAGATAATGGCAATGTCATACTGCTAGGTACTTATGAACATAATGGGCTGGCTCGTGATGAAACCCCCCATCCTCTTGGCTAGGTCTTTTTTTATTATTTTTCTTCGAGTCCATCTTGTTTCTTATCGAGAGACTTTTTATTGCCTTCTCGGGGATCCCTGAGCGAGGCATCTCTAGGTTTTATTTTCTATGGATTTTATCTTTTACCAGCTGCTTTTACCCCTTGGGCCTTTATCCCCTTCTTCCCATAGGATAAAGTGTAACCCCACAAATAGGTCATCCTAACATCTGGACTAAGGTAATGGGATAGATGAATGGGAGATAATATGTGAAAGTGATAATATGATGGGAGCGGACGATGGCTCTTCAAAATCCCCCCTGGTGGCCAACCAAAACCTATGGATACAAGCTTTCTAGGGCACCTCGTTAATTTCCCCAACCATGGTCAAGTGAGTTAGTGTATGATCCAAGCAGTCGTCAAAAATGAAAGGAATCTGATGCATATATCTGAAAGTTATAATGATCAAACATGACACATACCATGATACCTAGACCAATTACCTCATGGAGCAAGAGTCTTCTTCGATGCAAGTCCAAGTCGAAGGTGATGGATGCTGTTGTTGCTGACAGGACAAGTCTGATGAAGAAGAAGAAAGATGGGTCCTCCAGGGCCATGCTCAGGTGAATCCTGCTCTCGGTACTCCATGTCTAGGACCTGTGGGCCTCGAGACATGATCTCCTAGTTATCCCTAGAAATCGGGGATAACATGATTCATTTGGCATATTTTTTCGCCCATGAAATGGAGTCTTCAAAAATGTGTCTTCATTTGTTGAACTTCAAACTATGTCACTTTGACCATTGAAAAAAGACTCCCAACAAACAAAATAAAAAACATCAAAGTACTCATGTGTATCTTTAATGGACTTTTTTATTTCTTCTAGGCATTCAAAATAATATACATCTCTATTACGCCTCTGTGCATTATGGATTTCAACATCTTATTATAATAACAATAAATTTGATGCAAATATTGGACAATCTGGAATGAATTTCAAAAATGTTAAACCTAATGAAGGCCCCCATTCTATAGTAGTTGAATACTTATTTCCTCATATAAGTGTTTTCCCATCAAGTTTTTAAAAACAAAATTGATGTTGGAAGTTAATGTCATTAAGTTGTTCAATACATTTTTCTTCACCACGTGATCCTTGAATAAATCTTTGCATGTCAACATTTTCTTTTAATATGTGAAAAACAAGCTCTGGAATGTATGATTTCTTAATACATTCAATTAATGATGGTAGGCTTCCAACATTTTTTCTCTTCAATGTTATTGAAAAATGACTAAACATTTGATCAATATGATCATGAGTGTGTCCAACAAGAAGGAAACCAACTTTCACCTTTTGAAATATTATCAATTGAACAAGCATGCTTATATATATATATATATATATATATATATATATATATATATATATATATATATATATATATATATATATATATATATATATATATATATATATATATATAT
>ML834474.1:0-39592 GCA_009831015.1 Picea engelmannii | reverse complement strand
ATAGAACTTGAGGAAGATTTCCAGACCAGTGAGTGAACACACGATGAATTATGGTGATGTTCATATGTGCATCATTATGAATATTTGGAGATGTGAAGTAAACCCTTGCACACATTTTTTCATTAAAAACCATACAATCGACCAAGTGAAACTGAATGAAATTATCTTGTAAATTTTTTGGTGTACAAACAAAATTTGGTAGAAGTGTTTTCTTCTGGTCCATGCCATCAATTATCATACCTAAATATTTGTTTGGAGCATCATAACACTTCTTCCGATGTTTGTACAACTTTTTTTCTTTCACTTGATTGTTGATAGTATAGTATCCACAATCTCTCTCAATTATAGTATGCCCCAATTTCAGAAGGGGGAGTTGTGGGGACTTTTCCTGGAACCATTCACGATCTCCTGGGTATGTGCCATAAAAATTCAAAATATGCAACTCCATGTGTAGTTATCAAGAGAGGAGCACTACCCCCAATATTGATCTATGTGCTTTTTGACCACCTATTTCAAGTAGGAGGTCAACTCCATGTGCCATGATGATATGTACCTGATGGTGCTACTAGTTTGAAGACTTACTAGTTCTACAAGGCAGTTTTGATCTCAGTACGTGTTTTTGTAATGGAATTTTTGCTCCCCTACGTGGGATAATAATGTAATGGGTCTGCATGGATCATAGTTAGGTCAGTTTCCTAGGACTTTATCATTAGGGAAGTCCTTTCATTGAGTGTTTTTTTTCCACAGGTAATTAATTTAGCCTAACTAGCATTTTTAATTACCCTTGAGTTTTTCACTCCTACAATAATCCTCCAAAATGGTGAAAGGTGTTCTAATGGTCAAGCCCTATGGTGACTCATGTCTAGGAATATTGTAAATGACCATGCTAGACATCTCTTAGAGTCTTGCGAAATTCCGTCGAGTCTAAGTTCTTTTTTTTTTTTTTTAATTACCTAGTTAATGGTAATTTTAATTAAATTTGATGTAAAAATGTAAAAACCAGGTCCTTGGGATTTTGATAAGGGTATTTTTGCTCAAAAGAAATGGAATGAGACCCCCTACATCCTTGGACCAAGTTTCATCTCAATTGGAAAAAATTTTCTAGGTGTTTATCCATGAGGAGTCCAAGTCACTCTAAGACCACAATTTAATTGCTCAGTTTGACAAAGTCAAAAATGTCAAATAATTGTAAAATGAAAAAAAAGGTTAGAGAAAGAGTGGGAGAATATGTCTAAACATTTTCCTAAGCTACCCAAACCCCTTTCCTAACTTTATTTCACCCCCATCACTTAGCCATCACTTCATTTAATCATCCCCCCTAGGGATGTTGTGCCCCCATTGAGGAGAAAGTCATGAAAAGTAACAAATTAAAGGGGGAAGCTTCCTCCCTCCCTAAGTGTGCCCCCTTATCTTATTTGATGTTGGAAAAAGTAAAAAAAGGTGCCAACTCACACCCCACTCAAGTACCAAAACCCTAAAAAGTGTGCCCCCCTCCTTGAGATTCTCAATATTGTTTGGTGACTGACACTTGGAAAACATCCAAGAGGGATAACTCTTGCTTCCCAAGTATAAATAAAGGCCGTCCCCTCCCCTCCTCATTTCTCACCAATCCTTTTGCTATTGTTACTATGCTCAAATTTCTCTCATCTCTCCCATCTCTCTCATCTTTCTCTCTTTCTCATTTTTGCTCTCTTGTTTTGGAGAGAAGCTTGTTGCAAGTATTTGCAACAACCTTCTACTTGGATTAATAGAAAAATATTTGGAGGCCATTGATGTGTGGAGAGTATTCTTTATGCATAATTGCTTGGAGGTGACTTGGTAACTATTTTGTGTTGCATTTTATTTTCTTAGAGTAGAGATCTCAAGCAAAGTCTTTTGCTTGGGTAGGTTTGCAATAGTAGTATTGTAGATCTAGACAAGTATATTGTTTCTTTTGCAAAGTATTTTGTAGATCTAACATCTATACTCACCCCTCTCTCTATCTTGTATCTTGCTCACATTTTTTGCAGATCATTTCTAGTGTTGGGAGAGCTATTTTCTTTCATATTTTGGGCATACAAACACTTAGAATAGGTCATTTTAATCAAATATACTTGCTATAATTTTCTGCATAAAATTTATGTGTAAAAAAAATAATTTTTCTTAACATTTGTGTCACTTGTGTAGCATTTCCAGCAAGCTTTTGCTTGCTGGTTTTTTTGCAGGTTGGTGATCAAAGAGGTGTCCAAAGGGCCATTTTGGGCCACTAGAAGCTAAGAATTAGCCTCCTAAGATTGGGTAACAAATACCCTCTTCTTCTATTCTCATTTCTACATTGTAAGCAAGCCCAAAAGAGTCCCAAGGGTTTGCACTTATCTTTCATTGTAATTAATTTATGCAATTTATTTTTCAAGTTTGCCTACACCTTGGATAGAGTTTGGCTAAACCAACCATCCAAAAACATAAGGCTAGGACTTAGTTTTAATTTTCAACAATCTTCTTTTACATTGTTTGCCCCACTTGTCATTAGGACTAGGTTGTGTGGCTAGGATTTCCGTTTAAGTTTTAAGAATTTCATTTTATTTACCCACTTGTGCACAAAACCAGAAGGCTTTGTCCTCCATCTTGTGCACTTGTTGTGGTTGTTTAGAGTAGTTTTCCTTTCAAGTATTTTTTTTTCCTTGTTTGCCTACACCTTGGAGAGAGTTTGGCTAAGCCAACCCTCCAAAATCGTAAGGCTAGGTTAATATATGGTTATTGTTTATTCCTTGTGCTTAATGGTTTAATTATATAGATCTAGAAGTAATCACCTAATGTTAGCTTAGGCCCATGGAGGCATAAAAAATTTGCATTGCTTACATTGCTTATTTTTCATTGCAAGTCATTTTCAGTAAGTACTTTGCTTTCAAAGTTATTTACATTTACAAGTACTTCTTTAAGCCTTGCAATTTACTTTTATAAGCATTGAAATATCTTGCAATTTACTTTCAAGCATTTTACTTTCTTGCAAACTCAATTTCAAGTACTTTACTTTCAAGTATTTTATCTTTCAAGTACTTTTATTTCATTGCAAGAACACTTTCTTTTACAAGCACTACATTGCAATCACTTCACTAATTTAATTCAACTTAATATAACTTAAGCTCAATTTACCTTTAGTCTCTAGGGCCTAAAAATTTATTTAGTTTAATAGGTCACCTTTTACTGTCTCAACTTTGCCAACAAAAAAGGAACCTAAGGAAGAAGCAGGGGGTGCTAGATCAAGGATGGTCTCACGGCACTAGGTGTCCCCCTTGTGGAGTACGTTTATTCCCGGATTGACCTGTGGAGATAGGGTTTGGCCTTGTTTGTCTCACTTATTGAGCACCCAACAATTATTTTGGTACAAGCGGGGAGAGTTCTTGGGTAGTCACTTAGTTTAGGATTCACACTTCACATTAATAACTTAATCAATCCTAATTAATCCACAACAACCTTGGGCAATCTACATTTGTATATCTTTTATGGTTGACACTTAAGTAATCTTGCAAGCACTTCCTTTTCCATTTAATTTCATGCAAGTTTATTTCAGTTTTGTGGATGTTAACTAAGTGATCTAAAGTTGTGCACTAGCCCTTGGAGGCCTATTTTAAGCATTTTTCATTTGAGTTTAAGTTGTGTTGTGGTTCATTTGGGTCAACCCCTTGAATTTGCGCATCCTTTGGAGGCAGCTTCATGGTTTGGGTTTGTTCTTGTGTATGCCAGTGAAACATCCCCCTAGAGTTGCGCATCTCGTGGAGGCACTCTGGGATTGTTGGCTTGATGTGTTGTGGTTCACTTTTCCTTTGAGAAATATCTCCTTTACCTTCACATTCAAGTTCTTTTCAAGTTAGTTGCAAATTAGCTACTTTGTTATCTTGTTTTGTATAATTTGTATCTATTGTATCATTGTTGTATCTCTTAGTTATTCTTAGATCTATTAACTTTGTAGATAGTTGTTGCTTTCATTCTTTTGTATCTAGTCTTAATTGTTAAATCTTGTATCTAATAATTCTTTTGCAATCATGTTGTAATCTTTGTAGATTCTAAACCCTCCTTAACTTAGTTGACCCCTTGCCCAATCTTAGGCACTAGTCTTAGTTGACTTAGGAAAGAGCTTGCTTCTCATTGAATCATTGCACCTTGCATTGTTGAATTTCATATAGGCTAGATCCCCAAAACCGCTAATCAATTTAAAATCAACTCCTAGAACACATTAATCACTCACATAGTAACTAGGGTCTACCCCTCTTGGCTTCCCTAGGAGTAAGCCTAGACGGAAGAGCTTCAAGTCGAGGTGACAATGGGCTTGAACCTAGGCATTGTGCCTTCAAGGAAACACTAAGTGGATTGGACTTAGTCCACATTTGCAAGTGTGTATAAGGATGGCAACACTGCCTAGGTGTTAGCTAGACTGAGTGAAGATTTTCACCAACTAATGATTAGACCTCTAGAGTGCCCGAGAGCATCCACTGCTAAAAAATACCAACTTGAGGATATGGGGGAAAGAGAGATGATGGATTTATCTATTTCTTGCATAGTTTCCTGAAGTAAAATTATACAGGGCTAGGGCAGGTCCACCAACCATTTTATGGTCAATTTTCTTGAGGGATTGACAAAACCCCTACAATTTAGTGAAAGAATGATCATTGAGGGGGGGCGCAAGGGAAATTTCTCCAAGGGCCCTAAGAAGTGATTGTTCTTTTCCAAAGAGAACCTCCAAATTTACTTGTTTTTTAGTGAGGGAGAGGAAGGATTTCCTTCCTCTCTGAGAGGTTTTTTGTTTCAAATTTGAGTGTTGTCTAAGGAGAGGGGGAGGGGAGGTCAATTTTGGATGANGAGGAGAGGAGGGGGGGTTTTCGGGGGGAGGGGTCAGCAGGGTAGGGGGTGGGAATGAGAGAAAGATTCAGAGGCTCAGAGAGACCAAAGAGGGTAGCAAGAAAATATGGGGCTTGGCTGGGGGGACAAAGGGGAAGAGAGAAAGGGAGGGAACCAACCGGGAATGAATCTGTAGATAAAGAAGATGAAAAAATTGAGAGATTATTTGACTTACATGACGAGATGTTTGCTCCTCATTCATAAGGTGGGGAGATATGAATGTTGTGGCTAGAGCCATCCTTCTCCAATTTTCTCTGCATGAACTACTTGCGATGAAGGGGAGATCTGACTAGAAGGAGTGGGAGTCGATTTAGAGGGATTGAATTGGGAATAAATGTCAGACTTTTTGACCCACATTTTTTACCTCTGATATCCCTCAAAATCCTTGTAGAGATGGTCGTAGGAGTGGCATTTCCCACATCAAAAAGGGATGCCTTCATAATCCGGACTTTGGTGATAGTTGTTCTATCCCAATTGAATTGAGATAGAGTTCTCTAGGCCACCAAAGAGTTTTATACCCACCAATATTCATGTCATTCCCATGTAGCCTAAGTTTTTGTAGGAAGTGTCGACTTTGTAAAATAAAACCAAGGCGTTCCCAATTTCCTTGGAGACTTCCTCAAACCAGAAGATGAGAAGGAGACTTGGAAGGAAGACCCACACCAGGGTGATAACCGGTCTCTCTTTGTGGGAATCAAAATCAACTGACCACTTCTTGAGAAATAGAGCCTGTGAACCCCAGCTTCACCACGAGAGAAGGAGCTTGTCCACGTCTATTGATGTGTGAGTAATCCAAGTGAGCCAACCCTTAGATAGGGTTAGGAATTTTGGCTCATATCCAGGAATTGGGAGGAAAGGAGCCCAAGTCCAAGACCTCATAGTGTCTCTAGTCATCCTTTTGTTAGTGAATCAACCAATAAGCAACACGCTCTCCATTTGAGTGATTTCATTCAGTTGCACTCCATCGCCTAAGACTAGGTTTACTTCCTAGACCTTGCACTTGACACATTTTATTCTTGTTTGAATGCCAACCATGGATCCAGAGAGTGGGTTTGTAGAGGAGAGGGTTGGGGAAGGGGCTTATGCACATCCACTCATGGGCATGTGTCTAGAAAACGTCCAATGAATCCCTGGTCTGCGATCTTATGAGAGTTTCCTTCGCAATAAAGTATATCTGAACACACTAGAGGACGAGGGTTGTGGGGATGATGAAATCATCGGAAGAGGGAGGTAGTGGATGTGATTGAGGGGAGAGGGGAGTACATGAGGAGGGAATCAGACACAGAGAGGGACGTTTGATGGGATAGGGGTTTGCAGGGGGTGAGACAAGGTCTACATCACCTATCTGTTGAGATGATGGGAGAGAGTAGGGTGTCGGAGATGAACCATGTGAGGTATGGGAGAGACAATACTTGTCAAAGACAAGGGTGGTGATGTCAGATCCCATGAGGAGAGAGGAGTGAGATTCATTGATCACCGATGAAGACCAGATCTAGGCTTCGACCAACAAGTCGTTGGAAAATTCAAGGAGTTCCTCCTCCATTTGGATGTAAGATCCCAACCACATTAATGGAACTAGGGGCCAAAGAGGAAAAAGGGGAGGCGAGGTGCGGAAACAGACACGACCTACAACAACGATGAAAAAAAATAGCCAAGGGGGTTGTTGACCACCTATTTTGACTAGAGGTCAATGTCATGTGTCATGAAGCTTTGTACCTTAAGGTGCAACTTGTTTTTGAAGACTTATGGTTCAGTAGGGCAATTTTTGCCCATGTCACGTCTTTCTATTCTCCCCTGCGTGGGATAATAATGTAATAGGTCAGCATAAGTCATATTTTAGGTTAGTTGCCTATGACTTTATCATTAGGGAAGTCCTTTCATCGAGTGTTTTTTTTCCTCGGCTAATTAATCTGGCCTAACAGACCATTTTAATTATCCTTAATTTTTTCACTCACAATAATCCTCCAAAGTGGTGAAAGGTGTTCTAATGATCGAGCTCAACGGGTGAATAAGGTCTAGGAATGTTGTAAAATACCATGCTAGACATCTTCTAGAGTTTTGCAGAATTTTGTTAAGTTTTGATAGTTTTTTTTTTAATTTATTAAAATTCTCTATTTAATGGAAATTTTAATTATTTTTTAGGTAAAATGTACAAATTTGGTCCTTGTGGATTTTTATAGGGGTGTGAGTACTAAAATGAAAATGTAAAAGGACCCCCTACACCCTTGGACCAAGTTTCATCTCAATTGGACAAGTTTTTTAAGGTCATTGTCCATGAGGAGTCAGAGTCAGTCAAAAGTCGAGATTTAATTGGCTAAGGTAAAAAGCCAAAAAATTGTAAAAGGTGATTAAAGACATGAGAGAGAGAGGGAAAGGTTTCCTAACCTATTTCCTATGTTGGAAGAGTAATTTTCCACTTAAAGAACCCCCCCTTGCTAAGTCAACAACTTAAAGTGATGTTTCCCTAGGAGAGGTGCACCCCCCTTGCTCATCTACTTGGTTAAACTTAAAAATTAAAGAGAGATGACTCTTAAAACCTTAAGTGTGCCCCCCTTAGAACCTAACCTCATGTTTAGTGAGTTGGAAAGGTGTTTTCCCCCTTCCCCTTTCAACCCTCAAACCCTAACCTCTATCAAAACCCTAAAAGTGTGCCCTCCTTGACTTTGCCCTCCTTCCTTTGATGTGTGACCCTTGGAGCTCATCCAAGGGAGGACTTTACTTTCTCCAAAGTATAAAATAATGCCTACCCCTCTTCATTGATAGATTTATTCTAATAGCAAGTTTATGCTACCCAAATCTCTCCCATTCTACCTCATTAATAGAAAATATTTGGGGGATCTATGGTGTGCATTAGGAGTATTCTTGATGTTGTGCTTAATTATTTATTGAGGTGATATCATTGCTTTGTTCTTTTGTATTTATTGTTTACATTGTCTTGATTAGGAAATCCAAGCAAAGTACTTTGCTTGGGGAAATTGATAGTAGTATTACTATTTCTCTTGTGGGTTTATTTTAAAGAATTTCGAAAGTATTTTGCAAATTCTCTTTGATATACTCACCTCCTTATTTGGTTTTGTAGCAAGTTTTATCTCATTTTCAAGTCACCAAAGGGTTGGAAGAAGCAAATTTTAGATCTGGAAATTTGTTTATTCAACCAACATAAGACTCCAATATTTTTTTGTCTTTCCCAATTGATTTGAAACAATTTTTTGTTCTGAAATAGTCATCTACAATCATTTTTAATATTCATATTTTTATGCTAAAAAATTATGTTTATTACACTAAGAGAAATTAATGAGTTTTTGAGTGTTTTGCAGCATTTCCAGCAAGCATTTGTTTGTTGTTTTTTTATAGATTCTCTCCAGAACAAGAGGAGGTGTTGCCCATTTCAACCCTCAAAACACTCCAAGGAAGTCTCTTATAGATTAGGTATCAAACCCCCTTCATTCTATCTTATTCTAAGCATTGTAAGTAGCCCAAGAGAGTCTCTTGGGATTGCATTCTTTTCCTTAAAGTTAAAAGTCTGTTTTGTAAATTAGTTTAGTTGCCTACACCTTGCAAAGTGATTAGGTTATGCCAATCCATGCAATATCATAAGGCTATATCATTTTAAAATTTTTGTTTTTCATTTTATTGTTTGCCCCACTTCTCTCTTAAAGAGAAGGTTGTGTGGCTAGTTCAATTCTTTAATTAAGTTATTCTTTATTTTCACCCACCTTGGCACAAAACCAGTAGGCTTGTCCTCCTCCTTGTGCAATTCTTGTGAGGTTGTATTGTTATTTACATTTTTTCCCACCTTTTTCCTTAAGGAAAAGTTGTGTGGCTAGGCAATTGTTAGATTTCATTTCAAGTAATTTAATTTATTAGTTTGTGCCCACACCTTGCATTGTGTTTGGCTCTTCCAACCTTGCAATATCATGAGGCTAGGACTTTTATTTCTTTGGAAAGTAATTTAACTTGTGCCCTGTCTGTACCCTGTATTTCTTTCCCTTGCCACTTTTGGATTTGGGAAAGAAAGAAAGGGAAAGGGATTGTGAGGCTAGTTTAATTAGGCACTCAGTCATTTCATTCTTTCAATCACCAAAATAGAGTGACTTGGGATGCTACTTGAGGTTGAAGTCGGGGACGTCTTCACGACACTACGTATCCCTCTTGTTGAGTGCCCAAGCATTCTGAATCTGACCTGTGGAGCAAGGAAGTACCTTGTTTGTCCTTCTTCTTGAGCACCCAACATTTCCTTTTGGTTGAAGGGATAGGGATTTGGGGTAGTCACATAGTCTAGGCTTGCATCTATCACACCTTAATTCCCCCTAATTCAAGAGAGACTTAAAATGTATTAAAATCAACCTACACACTACATTTACACCATTCATTTCTTTCAAGTTCAGTTATCTTTATTTTCAAGTTGTGTAACTTTATTTTCGAAGCAAATTACCTTTCAAGTTGTGCAACTTTACTTTCGAAGCAATTTACCTTTCAAGTTGCGCATTTTTACTTTCAAAGTAATTTACTTTCTACGCATTTTAACTTTCCAAGCATTTTCAATTTCATGCTATCCCTATCATTGTGAATATCTATATGAGTTGATGTATCATTGTTTATTGTGTTGAAAATATTCTTTCATCTTGGATTAGTTGTTTCAAGCTAAGTCATTTCATTGTTTAATCCATTGTGTAAATATTTCATGTTGTATTTCATTATGTAGATATATGTTGTAATTTTGTAATCAAACTTTGGGTATATTTTAGGCACTGGTCTATTTTTGTATCGTAAAGAAAAGGTTTGCTTGTCATTTGAAAAGTTGCATTTTCATTTGCTTGTCATTGGGTTGAGCATCCTTAAAAAACCAAATTAACTCCTAGATCACTAATTCAACCTTAACATAGTTAAATAGGGTCTACCCCCCTTAGCTTCCCTAGGAGTGAGCCTAGTCGGAAGAAGTCCATACCGAAGTGACTGTGGGTTTGGACTTAGGCTTGTGCCTCCAAGGACACACCAAGTGGGTTGGAGACTTCTCCACGCTTGTAGGTGTGTATAAGGACTGTAACATCATTGGCGTTGTTGTCGGGGATAAGTCTCTTATGCTTGGTTAATTGACAAACTCTAATTAATTCTTTAAAAACTAAGTGATAAAACTTTCCCTAAAATTTTTAACTTGAGTTGTGTTATTTGACATTGCTTAGTCTCCAAGTGGTGACTCCATTTGATAATTCTTTGAGGTATACTACTAGGAGCAATCCAGAAGCGTTGGTTTATTCCTTTCATGAACCCGAAAAGGTGTATAGGAGGAGAATAAACATACTTGCTCCTCGTAGACTACTTGAAAGTCTTGGAGAAGAAGAAATATATGATATCCATCTGTTGTTTGCGCATGATAATCCTACAACAACTAATTCTAATTCAACTATGGATGACCTATTGAGACCATTTAACTTTACAAATATTCAAGGTGTTCCTCATGCTATTCCTGACAAATTTCTCTCAACTAGGAAATTTCCTGCCTTTAAGGAAACAATGGTGTTGGTGTCAGTTAGTGGTGTAATCTCACTTCTTGAATTTTGACTTTTGTGTCAGTTAGTGGTGTAATGGCCACAATCATGAGGATGTCAAGATGAACCTCTTTCTGTATTCTCTAGAAGGGGATGAAGGTGAGTGGTTCTCAGAACAAGATTCTAACAAATTTAGCACCTTGGCTGAAATTCAAAAGGCTTTCAGGGAAAGATGGGGTGATCAGAAAGAGGATTGTCATCTATTAGCTTCCCTTAGTACAATTCAAAAGAAAAAAAATGAGACTATGGAAGAATTCAATAAGAAGTTTAATGACTTGGTAAAAATCCTCCCTGCAACTATCAAGCCTTCTAGTGCATCTATTTTAATTCATTACATGGAATCCCTTGAGGGATAAATTAGATATCAATTGAGGGATAAGGATCCACAAACTCTAAGGTATGCACAAAACTATGCCATAAGGATAGATAAGAATATGAAACATGCTAGGAAGTCAAACATTCCTAGTTTCTCAAGAGGAACTTCTTCCAAAACCTATGAGGAGAAGAAGAAGAAGGTTGAAAACCAAGAGTCTTCTAGTGATGGTATAAAGAAGCTCACTCAACTAATTAAGTAGATGGAGGTTAACCATGCTAATCAAATGAATGCCTTACAAAATAGGTTGATAGCCATGGAGAGGGATAAATCTAATAGATCCCATCATAAGACAAATGATAAATGGCCAAAAATACCTCCACCTCAAGATCAAAGGGCTTTTGCTAAAATCCTAGGTCTTTCATGTTCTAGTACACATCTTCTCAAGATGTTGTCTGTACCCATCTTGTATAAGTGTCCTGAAATCAATTGATAGTCTACATCCCTGACTACCAGATTTTTCTTCTGTGCGGTGTTGAATTATTGTGGAGCAGTCCATGTACTCAAGTATTGAATGATGTCTGTGAAATATTCATCAGCTACTTGGACTGAAAATAACTTTGCATCGGGAAACTTGTACTCTAGATTCGTAGGTTCCTCTCCATTAGTGATCCTCAATAGGTGATTAGGTCTTGCATTCAACTTCGCTAGTTTGACTATCACTTTGAAGTCAAATTCCTGGAACAACAATAACCATCTACAAATTCTCCCCTCCAACACTAGCTTATTTACAAGGTATTTGAGAGTTGAATGGTTTGTAAACATCTTGAAATGTTTTCCCAATAAGTAATTTCTGAACTTCTGAAACGCATAGACCATAGCTAAGCCTTCTCTTTCTGTGGTATTGTAATTTTGCTCCAATTCTGACAGTTTTCTGCTAGCAAATGCTATAGGATGGTCCAATTCTCCAACTCCTGGCTATGCTAGAATAACTCCAAGTGTTATGGATGATGCATCTACATGCACATGGAATGTCTTTTCCCAATCTGGGAATACTAGTATTGGTGCGGTTACCATCTTCTCTTTCAGGGTGTCCAATCCTTGTTGACTGTCCTCATTCCACCGAAACTTGTTGTCTTTTCTTAAAATTTATCCATTGGCGCAGTGATCTGTGCATACCCTTTTATGAATTTCCTGTAGTATCATGTGTGTCCCAATGTTTATCTTAGCTGACGCACTGATTTTGGTGGTGGTAGATTATTCAATTTTTAGACATGACAAACAGATTCCTCAATTCGAAGGTTACATTTAAACTTAATCATTATAGTGATAAGATGGTTACAATGGAGTGAATTTATATATTGAATTATCAAAAGATTTATTTTTTCCATCGCTATCAATTTTTTATTTTCACTTACGCATCCACCCCACTCAAATAATAGATGAACAACCATGCATTGCGTGTAGTAGTGGTTGAATACCTATAAATAAACAAATTGATCGAAGACACCAAATTGATGTATGAGACCCTCTTGTTGTGGGATAAGGGATCCCACATACCCTATCCCCTCTAGATTTGAAACCGTAACTCCTTAGAAAGAAACATAAGTTCTTAACCATTAAGCTCATTTAAGTTATACAAATATGAATTAAGTTGTACAAATATGAATTATGGTACTTCATGTTGAGGAGTTTCATTATAAGAAACAATATTTGGATTTTTACATTTATGTGATTATACTACTCATTATCAAGATGTGGAAGGAAAGTAACTATGGAAAATGATTATTCAATTTTAAGACATGACAAAAAGATTCCTCAATTCGAAGGTTACATTTAAACTTAATCATTATAGTGATAAGATGTTTACAATGGAGTGGTTTGAATGATGGTGCTCAAGTTCCCTACCAATGTTTTCACCTTTACATGGTAAAATTTCATGCTCAAACCAGTGGATTAGACATTTCATTCTAATCATGGAGATGTGAGGGTACCAAGGCAAGATTGAAGGTAGGTTTACAATGGCATTTATTTTTGAATTTCCTTAATAGTGGAACAATACTTTGTAGTCTAAGGATAACATGGCATTTTTACTTATTTAAGTCCTTATGCTAACATTTAAGGATTCATTCTGCTTATCTTCAATTTTTGAAGTATAGTTGTTGGGTGACCTTGAAAGGTCATGTTCTCCTTTGTGTTGGCATCATTTTGTCAGTTCTTCCCAAAATGAGCATTGATTACTTTCAAATTCTCATCATCTATTCGTGGACCAATTCATTTTGGTATTGCTAAATTTGCTAATTTTCTCCTTTTATTGATATCCTTAATCTGTTTCATTTTGGCATGTTAAATTCTCCCATTCTCCCATTTTCTTGGTATCCTTGATTTGTTTCAAGGACTTGGTGTTCAATCTTCAAGATCATTTTTTGTTCAATAAAACATTTCTATGTATATTATGAAAACGTCTCACTTCATGACCTCTTTCTCCAGCGTTCCTCATTTTGTCTCTATCTTTGAGTAATTCATCCCTTGGCAACAATGATTGTGGGTGAAATTCCCTTTGGGATATGACTAGCATACTCAAAACCTTATCCCCTTTTACCTACATTTCCTCCTTCCCTCTTTCAAGTCATTGTCATAAATTTTCTCATCAAGAAACCACTCCTTTCATTCTTCCTACATAGAGATAATATAAACCGGTTGGTTTCTTTTAATTTGGTCTTTCACATCCCTTAGGGATCACTCTTTCAATGGCAATGAAGGTTCATAATATTATTCATTTCAATAAGTTTTTTTTAGACAGTTATAAATCCCATGACACCTCAGAGAATGTTGTCAATCCTCCATGTGATATATGTTACAGTGAGTATAACAAGAGAGTCCCTCAATTATAAGCCAATCCTCTCATTCTAAACTTTCTTCCCTCTAATGTAATATCCCTAAGGCTGAACCCAAATGTAATGTAAATGAAAATGTACTTAAGCGGGTGGGTTGTTTGATATCATTTTTGTATGCACATTTCATGGCATAGTGCGTGCATGTATTGCGCGGTGAAATGATGAAGTGTGCACATTCCAGGATACCGCGGGCAACATCTTAAGTGCACACGATTGTGAGGCCAACGAGCCTTTATGTATATGTTGTGTTTTATAGGCTAGTGAGCCAGTTATTATAAGCTAGGATGATTATGTTAGGATTAGGTCGGAGAACCTAGATGTTAAAGGCCAGTGCATCTATTTTTGTATATGTCTAATAATTAATATAAAATACATCATTGCACGCAGACTGACCACGATAAAAGAGATGGGGGGCTAAACTCCACTGGTTAGGGAAAGGGAGGGGTTAAGTTAAGGAAAGGGGATAAGCTAGGAAGCTTAAGCCAAAAAGGAATATTATATTAATATTTCTTAAATATAAAGTATGGATAATTATTTTATCCTAAGTTCTAAAGTTGGGGACAAGTGGGCCAAAGTAGCTCCCAACATGACAAGTGTCAAGTTGGGGACATTCATACATATTGTTGGGACTTAGTTCATTTCCTATCATCTTTTCCATCATTCTTCCCATCATTCCTTCCATCATTTAGTAATCCAGTCAATCATCCATGAGCATGCACACACCCATTGAGCTATCTTTTGTACCTTCATGATTGTACCTGAACCTGTATCCATGGCCATTTTGTGAGGGTGTAGCTGGTTAGCCTGGGAGCTGGATTGAAGAAGCGGGTTGTCAGGCCCGTGGGATATTGAATAGGTGGGTTGTCAGGCCTGTGATAAATTCTCTGAGTGAGAGAATTGTTGGGAATTGATTTCCTGAAGGTGCTAAACTGCAACTACAGTGCTATGAGACTTCCTGTCAGGCCTGTTGTTGAATCCCGGAAAGGAAGTGGGGAAACCGAAGGACTGTTGAGCAGAGAAGGGGCACACTTTCTGGGTGGGACATGCATGTGGGGAATGAGAGACTGTAGGCTGTGAATTTGAGTTGGCACCTGTGACAGAGTCTTTCCTGTTGTCTATGAGCCTTTAGCCTGGTTAGGAATCCCTTTACCCGGGTGGAGTTTAGTCCCATCTCGAGGGTGACTCACCGTTGAGAGTGATGAACAATGTGGTCTAAGGCTGGGAGGTTTGTGGATGGTCTGTATACAGTTGGTCACATTATTACCAAGATAAGTGTCAATTGTGTGATAAATTTACATATTGAATTGTTATTTACATGCTTCTTTTTATGGGCTGTCATATGTGTGGTTATAACTGTGTTTATTTTATGGGTATTTCTTGTATATGTTGCATGTATATGTTTACTATTATTTCAGTGTGAATCACAGGAAATAAACATATACATGCAACAAAACGTTTTATATATAATGCTTCCGTAAGAGTTCTGTGTGTATGTATTTTAATTGCATGCAGTTCTAAAAAGTTACGTGGCATATCTCAGTTGGATACTGGGTATGTTACAGTATGTTCTGTAGAGAGAACGAAAGTGTTCTCTGGCGTAGTGTGGCCTGAGCATGGATGGTCGGGGACGTTACAAATTGGTATCAAAGCTTCCTTTTTCAACATTGAGCCTGGATGGGTCGAGCAAGTTGAGTCGAAGTGAAATTTCATAGAGGATTTATTTTGAAGTGGCCAAATTTCGAGTTGTAGAGCGTCTAGCTACAATACGGTACAAAAAATTGGAAAAAAACCTCAATTTCGATTGGTAAATTCATGGGGAAATTGAGAAATTCGTCCATGTGGTAAGATATTATTGATTTAATATCTGTTCTAGCAAATTCAGACCCAAAATTGGTCGAATTTGAAGTTACAGTAAATCCATGACAGATGGAGCAGAATTCGTAATTAAAATTCCCAATTCGTGAATTGATTTTGGGTGAATTCATTCTAGAAATGTCAACCCACGGTGATTTGTTATTGCATAGGTTGAATTGGTGTTATTAGGGTGAAATTGAATGAATTTCGTGGTTGCAGAATGTCTATGGTGAATTGGGGAAAAAGTTAGGAAAAAATCCCCAATTTCTGCAGCGAAATTCACAAGGAAATTGATGTGTATAAAATGAATGCACGCAGATGGGTGCACTAAAAATGAAGGATGCGCAGTAAAAGGCTTATGATATGTGTAAATCTGGGTACTGCACGGACAAATGTTGGTGTGCTAGTGTCTGCACTAAATTTGGGTATCGCGCGGACAAATGTTGGTGTGATGGTGTACGTGCTAAATTTGGGCACCGCACGAAAAAATGTTGGCGTGTTGGTGCGCGCGCTAAATTTTGGCGTCGCGCAAAAAAATGTTGGTGTGTGGATGTGAACGCTAAATTTAGCATTGCGCGGTGTGCGTATGCATAAAAGGTGTGTGTGGTGTCCACACACAATAATAATGGGGCGCATGGTGTGGGTAGTATTGGCAGAGCGCAGTAAGAGTATAAGTTGTCACGTGATAGTTTTGCTAAATGTGCACGCAGAGTATTGGTGTGCGGTGGGGCGTACTAAACTCTGGCATGGTGAAGCATGCAGAGTAAAATGTGCGTGGAATAACAATGCGCGATACAAAAAGTGCAACATGTAATTGAGAAAGAACCAACACTGCACGTGGTGGATATTGGTGAGCGACACAAATGTACTGCACGCAAGTTATTGGCACGACAAAGAAGTGATACACAATGGTTTTAAAGTGCGTGAAGCACGATTTACCTTGTGTTGTTACTACACATGGTAAATATGGGTGTACATGTTGAAATTTGTGCTCATGAAGTCGTTTGGAGTGCGAACAATAGCATAAAATCAGTGATTTTCTACGACGTTTTATATCATTTGAACGTCATCTTTTTGAAGCGCGTTTTTGAGGGCCTTAAGAGCGTTTTTAGCAAGTCAAAAACCATGAGACAAAAATGTTTTGTCTTTGAAGCTCAAATGAAAGAGCTCAGATAGATCTTTCTAATGGTGTAAATTGTTCGTCAAACAAAGATTTTATGAGAAAGTTATAACTTAAACAGTGGAGGGTAAATTGTAAGATCCAACTAGCTTCAAAGAGCCATAATTTTCTGCTTCGGAATTGGATTGAGGCGCAGTAGTAGTCAATGGAAAGCTATTGAACCATAGAAGACAGTCCTAGAGCTGAATTAAATTTCTAGGCATGTTAAAGGTGTTTAATATGGAAAATAAGGTACCTGTAGCATTCCAGACCAAAAACACAAATTGGCCTAGAACTTCAGCAGGCTGTAACTAGCAACTCAAAACCCAGAATGAAGTGAAACTTGGACAGAATGTCCATAATATGTTTATGCAGCAACCCAATTGAGATCATACAAAATATACAATGGATTAAGTGCAAGAATGCATAATTACATCGCAGAATTGCGAAGTGGAAGTATGAACAAAAAAGTTAATGGGAAAATTTCAAATGACCATAACTTTCTGCTCAAGACTCAAAATTGAGCATGGGAGTAGGCATGGGAAAGGTATTGAACAATGAAATCTAAATATCCAAGCAGAAAATTGATCTAGGCATTCGATTTTCTAGGAAATTAGAAGAAATATTTATGATATATTATTGAACCAAAATGGTTTGTATTTTTCATGAAATTGTTGAAACAATTAGCCTGACAAAGTTTTGTTGGTTGCACATTTTGCAGAGCTAACAACAACTAGATCAGGATCAACACTGAGTCTAGAGTAATTGAAGTGGCACAGGGGACTTACATCCAAGAAAATGAAATCAGAGGGATGGATGTCCATTTGGGCATTGAAGGAACAAACTTCAATGGACATGGAGATGAAAGGAATGAAAACATGAATATGGCAGAGACCATTAAACATTTACAGGAGGATGTCCAAAGCCATAAAGTTGATAATGAAAGGATTATGAGAGCCAAGGAGCAACAAGATGAATTCAACATGAAGTTATTTGAGAGATTGAATATAATAGAAAACAAATTGGACAAGGAGAGTGGCTCAAGCAAATCAGGAAGTCGCATGCCTTCTGATGAGAAAAGAAAAACAAGGAGTGTTAGTAGACATCACCATCACTCCCCAAGGAATTTCAATAAGAGAGCACACAACAACTCAAGTCCATCCCCTGTCAGGAAGCACAAGAGGTATGGGGTGGATGAGCTACAAGGAGAAATGAACAAAATCAAACCTCCTACATTTGATGGTGAGCATAAGAAGGATGAAGATGCAGAAACATGGTTGTTGGGCAAGAGAAAGTATTTTCAATCGCATAATTATTCTTCTCATGCAGAAGGTAAAATTTTTATCTATCAACTCAAGGGAAAGACATCCATGTGGTGGGATCAACTTGTGCAGGTGCAACACATTAAAGAGAAAAGTGTTACTAGGAGATAATTCAAGAAGTATTTTGAGGAGAAATACTTGACTAAGAGATATTATGACAAGAAAATGAAGGAGTTCTTTGAACTCAAGCTTGGGAGTATGGCAATATATGAATATGAAAGAAGGTTTTTAGAACTACTAAAATGTGTCTCTTTCATCAAGGATGAGACAGTTAAGATTCAAAGGTATTTGAGTGGATTTCCATCATTCATCAGTGAAAAAATACAGTATGATGATCCAAAGACATTGGAGGAGACCATAAGGTGAGCTAAATGCCTATATGATCAGCAAAAAGCAAGGCCAACTTTCCAAAAATCTTGGGAAGACAAAAAGAAGTTCAAGATGGATCAGAGGAAGAAGGGAGCTAAGCCACCATTCTTTAGAAATAATCCACAGGGACATAAAACTCCTAGAGATCCCAGAACGATTGAAACATGGGGTCAAAGGCCAAGGAAGCCACCTATTCAATGTTGGGGTTGTAAAGGGGATCACATGTTTAGAGATTGTCCTCACAGAGGTGAAAAAGTGAGAACTGTTCACAATTTACAACATGCTGAAACAGTGGAGGACATGGGCATAAATGTGCCAAGGATCTATGCATCACTAGACAACAAGCAAACAAAGTATCAGTCACATATGATTGAAGTGGAAGGTATAATCAACAACCAAACCATTGCTATTTTAATTGATTCTGGAGCTAGTCATAGTTATATAGATTCTAAGATGGTGGAAAGTTTGCATTTGCCAAGAAGCAAGCATGTGAAATCTTAGTTGGTGCAGTTGGCTACAAGAGCCAAAAGAAAAGTTAATGAGATGGTTAAGTCATGTCTTATGAACATGAATGGACTGAACACCAGGCAAGATTTGAACATCTTCCTTTAGGTTCCTATGATTCTCTAATTGGGATGGATTGGTTGGACCAACATCATGATGTGTTGGACTGTCATAACAAGGCATTTACTTGCTTGGATGAGGAAGGGAGCCTAAGAAAAGTGCAGGGAATTCCCAGGCCAGTAACCATCAGATAGATTTCAGCATTGCAGCTGAAGAAATGTTACAGGAAAGGGTGTCAAATATTTGCAGCTCATATGGAGGAGACACCTAAAGATAAGGTGTCAAATTTGGAAAATTATGCAATCCTAGAAGATTTTGAAGATGTGTTCAAGGAGGTACCGGGACTACCTCCAAAGAGAGACATTGATTTCTCTATAAATTTAATGCCTGGAGCAACTCAAGTGTCAAAGACTCCTTACATAATGAGTACACCAGAGTTGAAGGAATTGCAAATGCAACTTGAAGAGCTTCTGAAGAAGGGTTATATATGCCCAAGTGTGTCACCATGGGGTGCCCCAATCTTGTTTGTGAAGAAGAAATATGGAACATTAAGATTGTGCATTGATTTTAGACAGTTGAATAAAATGACTATGAAGAATAAATATCCTTTGCCAAGGATTGATGATATTTTTGATCAATTGAAGGATGCAAAGATCTTTTCAAAGATAGATCTCAGGTCAGGATACCATCAGGTAAGGATTAAAGATGAGGATATCATAAAGACCGCCTTCAGGACAAGATATGGTCATTATGAGTTCACAGTGGTGCCATTTGGGTTGTCAAATGCACCAACTGTTTTCATGTGCTTAATGAATGGTGTTTTCCGAGAATATTTAGAAAAATTTGCCATTGTCTTTTTGGATGACATTCTTATATACTCTAAGTTAGAAGAAGAGCATGCGCATCATTTGAGAAAGGTGTTGCAAGTATTAAGGGAGCATCAATTGTATGCCAAATGGAGAAAGTGCTCATTTTATAAGAAGAAAATTCATTATTTAGGGAATATCATTTCAAAGGATAGGATGACAGTGGATCCTGAGAAGATAGAAGCCATTAGAGATTGGTCAACGCCAAAGAATGTGACAAAGGTCATATCATTCATGGGCCTTGCAGAATACTACCAGAGATTTATTGAAGGATTTTCAAAGATTGCACACCCAATCACTTCCTTACAAAGAAAGGGTGTGAAGTTTCAGTGGACATTGGATTGTGAAAAGAGTTTTCAACACTTGAAACAATTGTTAACAAGTGCTCCAATACTAAGGATTGCAGACTCAAATGAAGACTTCATTGTATGCACAGATGCATGTAAAGAGGGACTTGGTGGAGTCCTCAGTCAAAATGGGTTTGTTATATGTTATGAATCAAGGAAGTTGAAGGAGCATGAAAGACACTATGCCACTCATGATTTGGAGTTGGCAGTCATAGTGCATGCCTTGAGGAAATGGAGACACTACCTCATGGGGAAAAGGTTTGAGCTAAGAAAAGACCATAACGGTTTGAAATATTTATTTGATCATCCAACTCTAAATTCTAGGCAAAGTAGATGGTTAAAATTTCTGAGCGAATATGGCTTTGATATAAAGCATAAACAAAGTGGCTAATGCACTCAACAGAAGAGTGCATGAAATGCATGCTACATCCATTAGCATGTACCAATCAGATTTAAAACCCAGAATTATAGAGGCTGCCAAATCAGATTTGCAATACAAGGAATTAGTGGCAAAATTACAACAAGGTATTTTGTAGCAGAAAATTGAGGAATACAAGATAGATAATGATGAAATTCTCATGTACAGGGGAAAAATTTATGTACCAAATTCTCAAGAATTGAAAAGCCTGATATTGAGAGAAATGCATAATGTACCTTATGTTGGGCACCCAGGATATCAGAAAACTATTGCAGCTATCAAGAGCCAATATTATTGGTCAGGCATGAAGAAAGAGGTTGTTGATTTTATTGCCAGATGTTTGGAATGTCAAAAACTAAAGGCTGAGCATAGACACCCAGCTGGTTTGCTACAGTCATTACCCATTCCTGAGTGGAAGTGGGAAGTTGTAACAATGTATTTCATCACCAAACTATCCAGAATAAACAAGCAACATGATTCTATCATGGTAGTGGTGGATAAGCTTACTAAAGCTGTCGATTTTGTTCCAGTTAAGCTCACTCACAAGGTAGCCAACATTGTTGATGTTTATATGAAGGAAATTGCTAGATTACATGTCATAACAAAGACAATTGTGTTTGACAAAGATCCAAAATTTACCTCAAAATTTTGGAAAGGATTATTTAATGGATTTGGAACAAATTTGAATTTTAGCACAACTTATCATCCAGAATCAGATGGCCAAACAGAGAGAGTGAATCAAGTGATTGAAGATATGTTGAGGATGTGCGTGATGGATAAACCATCAAAAAGGGAAGACTACCTACACTTGGTAGAGTTTTCTTACAACAATGGATACCAAGCATCTCTAAAGATGAGTGCATTTGAGGCACTGTATGGTAGAAAGTGCAACACACCGGTAAGTTGGGATAACCCAGCATATAGAGCAATGGTTGGACCAGAATTACTCAGAGAAATGGAGGAGCAAATGATAAAAATTAAACAAAATTTAAAGGTTTCCCAAGACAGGCAGAAAAGCTATGCTGATAAGGCCAGAACTCGTAGGGAATTTAAAGTGGGTGATCATGTATTCTTGAAAGTGAAAGCCAACAGAAGTTCCTTGAAGTTGGGAAATTGTTCAAAGTTGGCAGCTCACCATTGTGGGCCATTTGAAATCCTAGAGAGGATTGGTCCAGTAGCTTATATGATTGCATTGCCTGCATCTATGTCTGTTCATAATGTATTCCATGTATCATTGCTAAAGAAATATATACCTTATGCTAATCATGTTATTGATTGGAATGTGGTTCAGGTGGAGCAAGAAGGCGCTTTCCAAGTGTATCCGGTACGCATTCTAGACTGGAAAATCAGACAGCTCCGGAACCGAGCCATAGGGTTTGTAAAGGTCCAATGGACCTGGTACGGTCCTGAGGATGCTACTTGGGAGCACAAGGATGCAATGCGAGCAGAATACCCACATATTTTTTAAGATTTTTGAAGTTTTGTTGTATATGGGTACATGATGCACTGAGGATAGTGCATAAATAAGGGAAGGGGATTGTAATATCCCTTGGGCCAAACCCAAATGCAATGTAAATGAAAATGTACTTAAGCTGGTGAGTTGTTTGATATCATTTTTGTGTGCACATTTCATGACATAGTGCGTGCATGTACTGCGTAATGAAATGATGAAGTGTGCACATTCAAGGATACCACGCGCAACATCTTAAGTGTGTGTGATTGTGAAGCCAGCGAGCCTTTGTGTATATGTTGTGTTTTATAGGCTGGTGAGCCAATTATTATAAGCTAGGATGTTTATGTTTAGATTAGGCTAAAGAGCCTAAATGTTAAAGGCCAGTGTACCTATTTTTGTATATGTCTCATAATTAATATAAAATACATTGTTGCGCGTAGACCGACCACGATAAAAGAGATGGGGGACTAAACTCCATTGGTTAGGGAAAGGGAGGGGCTAAGTTAAGGAAAGGGGCTAAGATAGGGAGCTTAAGCCAAAAATGAATATTATATTAATATTTCTTAAATATAACGTATTAATAATTATTTTATCCTAAGTTCTAAAGTTGGGGACAAGTGGGCTAAAGTAGATCCCAACATGACAAGTGTCAAGTTGGCAACATGCATACATATTGTTGGGACTTAGTTCATTTCCTATCATCTTTTCCATCATTCTTCCCATCATTGCTTCCATCATTTAGTCATCCAGTCAATCATCCATGAGCATGCACACACCCATTGAGATATCTTTTGTACCTTCATGATTGTACCTGCACCTGTATCCATGGCCATTTTGTGAGGGTGTAGTTGGTTAGCCTAGGAGTTGGATTGAAGAAGCGGGTTGTCAGGCTCATGGGATATTGAAGAGGCGGGTTGTTAGGCCTGTGAGAAATTCTCTGAGTGAGAGAATTGTTAGGAATTGATTTCCTGAAGGTGCTAAACTACAACTACAATGCTCTGAGACTTTATGTCCGGCCTATTGTTGAAGCTCGGAAAGGAAGTGGGGCAGCCGAAGGACTGTTGAGCAGAGAAGGGGCACACTTCCTGGGTGGGACAAGAATGTGGGGAATGAAGGACTATAGGCTGTGAGTTTGAGTTGGCACCTGTGACAGAGTCTTTCTTGTTGTCTATGAGCCTTTAGCCTGGTTAGGAATCCCTTTACCCGGGTGGAGTTTAGTCCCAGCTCGGGGGTGACTCACTGTTGAGAGTGATGAACAGTGTGGTCTAAGGCTGGGAGGTTCGTGGAAGTTATGCACGTAGTTGGTGACATTATTACCAAGATAAGTGTCAATTGTGTGATAAATTTACATGCTGCATTGTTATTTACATGCTTCTTTTTATGGGTTGTCATATGTGCGGTTATAACTGTGTTTATTTTATGAGTATTTCCTATAAAAGTTGCATGTATATGTTTACTGTTATTTCAGTGTGAATCCATGTATGTACAGATGTATTTGTATGTTCACGTTTTATATATAATTTTTTCGCAAGAGTTATATGTATATGTATCTTAATTGCATGCAGTTTGAAAAAGTTATGTGGCATAGCTCAGTTGGATACTAGGTATGTTACAGTATGTTCCGCGGAGAGAGCACAAGTGTTCTCTAGCGTAGCGTGGCCCGACATGGATGGTCGGGGACGTTACATCTAAGATCCACCTCACACCAAGCCCAAATTGATCCCAGTCCCCATATTCCTTCTTTAAGGGCGACATTTATGGTATGCGTCCAACAATTGGCTAGATATTATGTTGAATGACATCATGAGTTCTTTAGCGATTTAGTATATGAAATCAAAATGTAGAGTTGAGAAGAGAGCAAGATGAGGAATGAAATCATACATTGCAACCTATTTTTTTTCTCTTCTATTGATCATATATCCTCTTATGGGCCGAAAATCCTATTACATGCCACTACTATCATTGCATAATGGTCATAAGAGATATCGTTGATTGCTTAGTTAAAAGATTTGGATGTGATTTAAAAAAAATTGTTGACAAAATGGATACTTTGCTTAGTTGATCTAAGGAATTTTTACATTCCCAGTGAACTTCTATGAGTCCCGATATGTCTAATGACCACTCCTTAATCTTATCTACAATCGAATTTGTATCTCAATTAATCCTCCATCAATTGAAATTAATGTACCTAGAGAGGATAATATGGGGTACCTAGGAATGTGCTTAAGGGGATAATAAATGTAATGTGGCCACAATAATATAATACACCCACCATGTAATGAAAATAAAATAATATAATAATATGGGGCAGTTGACATAGACCCCTAGGAATACTCAAGAGAAAGTATAAATACATCATTATCATTGTATTGGAGGTTTGTTGGATTGTATCATCTTGTAGAAAACATGGCTTGTGGAGTGATTCCTTCCATAAGGAGCATTTGATAGTGTTACCCTACCTTAACGGTTCTTCTCTCTATATTATTGTGTTGTTCATGGTGAATGTTTTGGTATCTTTGGAGTTCAAGGATTTATCTATGAAGTTTTATGGTTTATTCTCTCTTATATCTATCAAGATTTACTACATCCAACAATTCCGACAAGATAATGCAAGCATGAATTTTTTGTGGGCTCTAGTTGATAGTGGTAATGCCACTTGTCCCTTCATTTTTGAGTTACTATATAACTTGGGAATATTATTTCAGTCACATACCTACACTCCCCAAATCCATCCTTGGGAAATGGGCCATGCTTATCCTATAAGCACAACATATGTTGAAGAACAATATATGTTGAGAAACATTATTGATGATTTGAAATGAATGTTGTTCATCTCTAACTCCAAGCTCCAAAAATTTAGTTTTTATGTGTCTTTTTGTATTTGATTCCCAATAGGCCAAGGAAAACATAGAGATCCCTAATCAACCGACTGGACAATATGATAATCAACAACAAGGAGTCTGTAATCCCCAACTCTTATCAATTTGACTATGAGGGTTGATCCAATGCAATATCAAATGCCCTAGGAGTATGGACCCAATATTTAAGAAGATGATTATGCTAATTTTGTCATTGGTATTCCTACACTATATCAAAATAATATGCAATTGGTTCATGGAATTACTCTCTTTGTATTTTTGTTTCAATTAATTTACTATGTTTACAGTATAAGTAGTCACCCTAGAGGTGATGTCATTGTTCATAGATATAGATATTGATACTCTTTTTGTTTGAAGTGATTTGATAATGGGATTCAACAAGGTAAACATGATAGGCCAATCGTCTAGTGTTTTGACAAACAAGGAATTTAGGATCCCCGCATTAAATTCAAAATATCTCCAAAGATTATATTTTCTTAGGAATTCATGATCGACATATTTTTTTTTTCCACTTTTACTCAATCCCTGAAAACTTGAAAGTGTCAATTTATGATAATAAACCTTAATTTCATAAAATTTGAGATATGAAAGAAAAATCTAAACTACTAAACTATGAATTTTGATTTTGAAAATGTCAATATCAACCTTTCTAAATTGCAAAATTGGATTTTGAAAGTGGCAATATCAATTTTCAAAAGTGTGAGTTTCGAATAATTTCAAACCCAAAAAGTGCGAATTTTGATTCCAAAAGTGTGAATTTCATTTTGAAAAGTGACAATTTTGATTATGAAATTGTGAATTTTGATTCTAAAAGTGTGAATTTTAGTCTTTCATTCCATATCTCTTTTTCATATGGACAATGTACAATAAATGGTTTACTCATTCTCCATATTTTTTACACATTATACACCATGCTAGCCCATGCCAGTTTATTTTTTTACCATTATCCAAGTAAGGATTTTTTTAGAAATTTAAACATTTGAGAGGATATCCCAACTTCCAAATTCCCCCCCACCACCATTTGTTATACCTTGATTCTTCCTCTTCCACTTTTTTCTACACTTCCTAATTTAATTGTGCAGGTCCCTGATTTTTGTTCTTTGGCTACAGACATGTGAATTTCAATTCTAAAAGTGTGAATACATTGAACATTTTATTTTTGTATATCAATGCATAATATGACTATAGAAGACATTGCTAAATATATCAATACTAAAGAGATGCAATAAAATAACCTAAACCAAGTGATGATGACAATCATTGCATTGTAGTGTTGTATTTTTTCAAAGCAATTTAAGGAAATGTACAAAAGAGTTCCATGTAAACAAAAGACAAAGTCTATGAGCCAATTCTTTTAACAACTTCCTCACCTTAATTACAAACATTTTAACTTTGTGGAAAATTTATTCACAAAACCCACATCCTAAGTAATGAGAAAATAAAGAAATTAATCTTCAATAGCTATTAATTAAAATCATTGAACCTACTGTATAAAAATCAAATCGAGATATGCACTAAATGAAATATTTCAAAGATACTGGCTATATGGCTCTAATATAATATTAGGGAATACAAAAAATATGCAACTACAAGAAAAAACACAAATGTGTACAATGAACCTTAGTGCTACTTCTATCCTACACATTAAACATACTTCGTGGGAGAGCATGAGGAAGGGTCAATCGACCCTTCCTCAAGAATATTATTCTTGTCAAGGGGGAGCCAGGGGAAGGGTCAACCAACCCTTTATGAAACATAGTATTCACATCAACTAATCCTTCCTCGAGCATATTATTATCATCGAGCAATAGGTAGGGGAAGGGTCACCCAATCCTTCCTCGAGCATAGTGTTCTCATCGAGGGGGAGTGCAGTGAAGGGTTGAATGACCCTCCTTCAAGCATTGTGTCTTCATAGAGGGGGATATTAGGGAAATGTTGGCTAACCCTTTCTCAAGAATAGTATTTTCATTGTGTGGTAGCATGGGGAATTGTTAGATGATCCTTCCTCATTCATAGTAATTTTGTCGAGGGGTAGCCCGAGTAAGTGTTGGTTTGAGAAAAACATGTCAAACAACATTACTATTTAATTTTTTTTTAATTCAAAACTCAATCAACTAATACAACCGTTCGAACCTTAGTCTACTAGTAGACCAATGGATCAACAAGAAAAAATAGGAGAACTATACTGCTATATAATCAATGATAAACATCTGTTGGAGGTCCACATGAACCTATTCAATTGTTTCCATGACTAGTCATCAATCCAACACAATCAACCTTGGTAGTCTACACTAGGCCAAGATTTTGTCTCTCGTGCCTCTTCTGCAAGACCTATAAGAAGTACTACCATCATTCCATGAATTTTAACTCTTTGATATATTCCTCTTACCTCTATGATGTGGATGTTGATATGGTACAACAATTTATTCATGCTAAACAAAAGGTGCAAGACAAGATTCTTACTCAGCCAAAGGTGCAAGGTAGATCTACAAATCAACAACTGTAGTTTCCAATTTTTACATATTATTATCAACCAAATCTTTCGTAGACTGAATGAAATCATTGATAATCAATTGTTGTTCTTACAACTCATTCAAATGACATTCACCTACAACAAACAAAATAACATTCAATGTAAAACCACTTTTATTTGTCAATGATGTCCCATCATATCCAAGGCTTTCTCTAGTTGATATGAGCTTGTCAGGTATTCTGAAGCATTTTATATCAATCAAGGGTAAGTAAACTTATGAGGTGTCCGCACTATGTATGCAAAACTAGCTTGGTAGTCATTAAACATTCCCGTGAAAAAATAAATCTATTGCATACTTAAAGAAAGAAGGTTCAAAATATGACTCAAGGAATGATATTTATTCTCGTGACTAAAGAAACTTATTTAACTTTAAATTGGTTAGTCACCAGTTTAGATGCAAACACTAGGTGTAGATCTGTACTCATACTCTATTTCAGTCAAATAGTATAAAGTCGAGTGAATCACCCTAAGTTGTGAGTCATTGTCTGATTCTAAATTTAATGAAAAGTACGATAATTTACTCACTAAGGTAATCCTTGTTCAAATCTAACTATTAAATTTAGAAATTATTTCTAATTACAGGAGTTACAACATTTCCTACAATTTTAGACAATTCTAGGAATTATTGTGTACAATGGATTTCCTGCAATTTGTGACAATTACTGGAGTTCCTATGTGTACATAATTTCCTAACTTAATGAAAAGTACAATAATTTACTCACTAAGGTAATCCTTGTTCAAATCTAACTATTAAATTTAGAAATTATTTGTAATTACAGGAGTTACAACATTTCCTACAATTTTAGACAATTGTAGGAATTACTGTGTACAATGGATTTCCTGCAATTTGTGACAATTACTGGAATTCCTGCGTGGACATAATTTCCTCCAATTTCATAAAGTTACAAGAATTCCTTATGTATGCAATAAATCACATAAACTAGTTTTCAATTATAGGAGTTGTAGAAATAAGAAGAACTTACAAACATAAGTTAATTCTAGTGAAATAATTGAACAAAAACACAACACATACAAGGGGGCCCTCTCTAGATATGTCGTCTAATAAAATTTAGAAGACTAAGAACACTCTAACACCATGAATGGATCATAAATCTCTTTATTGTATTCATTAGTTGTCCAAGATTACAAGTTACAGAAATGGCTCTTTTAGAGTAATATCAAAATCTTCCTCCTCCATTTACATTCTCTGACTTATGTTTTTATAAATTTACATGCCAAAACTGAATATGCTCATAATAGCATTTTGTTTCTAAATATGTGCAAAATATTGGGATAAGATCTCATATTGAGCATGAAGGATAGGAGATACCTGATTTTCCTTTGCTTTTCCTTGATTTTCTGAGTGATCGAATCGATCCAACCTCCTCCAGCCTCAAATCCCATCCTTTGTTGGTCGCTTGACATATGTTTTACTAGAAACAACTGCAACATGAAATCTAAGAGGATATGCTTTGAAGAAACACTCATATAGCCCATGTCATGCATTTTTTGGAGAATCCACTTGTGAGTCACCTAAATGGGTTCATTCTTCACAAAACCCATGTCGCGGAATTTCCTGGTTTGTCCTCGGCGATCCATAATTTACATGTAAATATCGCTACATGTTGGATACTTCCGATTTTGATTGAAACGTTAATCATGAGCTGGAGGTGTCCAAACTAGAGCTGGGTACGAATTGCACAACATAAAACCATGCCAACATGTCTAGGAATAAAACCCTAGTTCTGGAATTTCACCTGGAGTTGTGTAGATATGTCAACCTTGGAAGTCATTTGCTCTTTGTCTGTAGGAAATTTCCGTGTAAACCCTAATTAGTAAAGCCAAGAATAGTTCTTCTTAATTTTTTTAAAATAAAGGAAACAAATTATAATAAACCACTTTAACATGTGTAAGGGTATTTTGGTATATTCATGGAGGAATATGTTTAAAAATGGTGATGAATGGTGAGAGGATGATGCAAAAATGAATGACTTGACTAGTGAAAAGACGACAAAATGGAAACCCAACAAATCTCAAGAATAATTTGAGCAACAATGCTTTATCCACCCTCCCCAATTCCATCACTAGTATATCCCATCTTACTCAACAACTAGAACCTAATACTTGTAGTATGTTTTTCAAACTATGGAGAAAACTTAACAACAATTGCCAATAATACATGAGGAGAGGCCACACCATCAACATCATCCTTCTTACAATCAACACGAGTATATGAAGATGAAGTAGTCTAACAAGGGTTTTAAAATACACCATGAATCTCCTCAACATTATACTTCTTCACAACAATCTACACTCAACTAACTTTTAGTTCAAGACCCTTTTTGCATTCCTACAATCCATAAATAGTCTCATATTTCTTAGCCATCCACAATGATAAAATATCATAATCTTTCTTTAAATCATATTATTCATCAAACAACGACATTATCCACTTGGAGAGAAGCAACTTCTTCACGAAGCTCATCAATAGATACCTACAAGAAGGAAACTTCAATCTCAAGTTGTGTATTGGATTTATCCAACCCATTAATATTCTTCTTCATCTTCCATAAGGAACCCTCATTCTTATAATTATACTTGTGGTTGATTTACTAGGGACCTAAAAGAACAATATGGTGAAGTTTGGGAGCAAAACTTCTTTAGTCAATTCACAAGAATCGGGCACTTAGGTGATGTTGAAGACTATAATTCATAATTTTAGGGATTGGCCACTGGGGTGGATTAAAAGAAGACATTAATCACGTCTTTTTCCTAGGACATCCATAAAATGTTAATGATGATACGGATTTTCTCGTCATGTTCAAGCCGAGAATTTGGTTATATGCAAGGTTACCACTAAAACATATGTAAGAAGCATAGATAGATTTGTGCCTCATAGGGAAACCCTATATCAACCTACTTGAATATTACAAAAATAAATGGATGAAAGAAGATAAAAAGGACTATGAGGAGGAAATAGAGGCAACCATACAAATGGGTGATGAATAACTTGTGAACCTAAAAGAGCAGGCAAAATATGTAGAAATTATTCACAACATAGGATCCAAACATGTGAGAAAAATCAATTCATGCATTGGTGGGTTTGTTAGTACCTAAAACCATTAAGATTGTAGGATATATTAAGAAGCAAAAGGTCAGAGTACTTATTGATTCAAGTAGTACACATAACTTTATTGATAAAAAAATTAGCATAGCACCTAAATTTGTTTGTGTATCCAGTGACAAATTTTCAAGTATCGGTTGTTGATGGGGAAAGTATTAATTGTGGAGGAAATATCCATAACATTAAACTTAGTATGGGTGACTATAACTTATCAAGCCCTTCCTCGTGTATATAATTCCTATTGGAGGAGTAGATGATGTTCTAGGGGTTTAGTGGTTGAGATCTTTGGGTACATTTTCTACAAATTCTAATGAATTACTTATGAGATTTAAATTAGAAGAAATTCAATATGACCTCAAAGGGTTAAAATATTTTCCCTCTTAGATCGTCAATTAACATTGAATGGAAAAGCTCCTAAAATAGGGTGGTAGTGAAGTTATTGTTAGACTTTATTCAATTGAAGTGAAGTAGGAATATAAACATATTTTGGTTGAATTAGAAGGTACCTTGGAAAATCCTCATAAAGTATTCCAATAAATTCCTAAGTGGATTCCTCCATTTAGAGCTCATGAACATAAAATTGAGTTTATAAGTACACTTCCTAATAAAAGGCCTTATAAATACCCAAATCAAAAAAAGGGGGAGATAGAGAAAATGGTGCAAGATATATTGAATGCAAGTATTATTTGACCAATCATTGAGAGTTCATATTCAACCCCTATAGTATTGGTGAGAAGAAAGGATAATGTTTGGAGGATGTGTCTTGATTACAAAGATCTAAACAAAATCACCATCACAAAGAAATTCCCCATTCCAAGTATTGACGAACTATTAGATGAACTTAATGGGGTGGCTTACTTCACAATGTTGTATCTTAAATTAGGATACCACCAAATATAATTAAGAGAACAAGATATTCCCAAAACAACATCTAGAACACATGAATTACACAATGAGTTCTTGGTCATGCCTTTTGGATTGACTAATGCACCTTCTACTCTTCAAAGCCTTATGAATAAAAATATCCGACCTCATCTTAGAAAGTTTGTGTTGGTTTTATTTGATGATATACTTATCTATAACAAATCATGGGAAGAATAGATTAACATTTTGAAAAGTCCTACAAATTCTTGAGAACAATCAATTGTATGTAAAAATTTCCTAATGTGCTTTTGGGAAACAAGAAATAGAGTATTTGGGACATATTGTTTCAAAGGAAGGGGTCACAGTTGACCCTTCAAAGATTCATGCTATCGCAAATTGACCCATTCCTAAGAATATCAAGGGTCTTAGAGGATTTTTGGATCATAAACGATAATACATAAAAAAAAAATTAAGAATAATGCACACATTGCAGGGCCACTCACATCTCTCCGGAAGAAAATTTTATTTGTATGAAATGAAGATACTAGCTTAGCATTCTCACTATTAAAGGATGTTATGACTTCTACGCGAGTGTTGGAAACACTTGATTTTGGTAAAACATTCATAGTCGAATGTGATGCATCTAGACAAGGCATTCAAAGTTGTATTAATGCAAGAGGGGAGACCATTGGCTTTTGAAAGTAAATAACTCAAGGGAAAATAATTGGTGAAATCTACTTATGAAAAAGAAATGGGGGAAACATTACATGCACTCAAAAAATGATGACAATATCTAAGTGGAAGGAATTTTAAAGTCAATATGGACCATGATAGCCTAAAGTACTTTCTAGAGCAAACATTATCATCACAAGAACAACAAAAATGGGTAGCTAAAACACAAGGGTTTGATTTTGAAGGAATATACAAAAAAGGAAAGGATAATGTTGTAAAAGATTCCCTTTCCAAAATATAAGAAGTGTCTAGTTCATATTCCATTATATCTTCCATTCTAGTGTGATTGGAAGAAGCTCGCCTTGAATGGCAAGATTAAAATAATACTAGACAAAAAATACAATTTTTAAAAGAAGGGAAGAACCCTATGGAACATTAGGATTGGAAAAGAGATATCCTTTGGTACAAGGATGGAATATTTTTATACCCTCAATCAAAATTGAAACAAAAAATATGAAGGGAATCTCATAACTCTCCCATCGAAAGGCATAAGGTTCCTTAAAACATATCAAAGGATCAATTTTTATTTTTTTTTATTTTTTTATTTTTTTTTTGGGGGGGGGAGGAATGAAGAAATATATTTAAAATTTTGTAAAAGAATTTTAGTTGTGCCAAATAAATAAAGGAGATACAATCAATACTTTGGGGTTACTTCATCCCTTACACATACCTAATCAAATATGGGAAGAGATATTAATGGACTTCATTACTGGTTTACCTAAATCAAAAGGTAAGGATGCCATTTTTGTGGTAGTGGATAGACTCACAAAATATTCACATTTTTGTAGAATTCAAAGTACATATACTACAAGCCAAGTAGAAGAAGTGTTCATGAAGGAAATTCATAAGCTTCATGGATTTTATAATGTAACATCAAGTGTCAAAGATCCAAAATTCACAAGATATTTTTGGGAAGAGTTATGGAAGATAAGGGGAACAAAATTGGCCATGAGTTCAATATATCATCCACAAACATATGATTAAAAAGTAGTTAACAAATGTATAGAGGGGTATCTTCATTGCTATTCTTTAGACATGCAATATCAATGAGTCAAGTGGCTTCCTCTAGTATAATGGTGGTATAATAACATCTATCACAACTACTTTGGAGGTCTCCACTTGAGTCTCTTTATGTATCTAGATCCTACTATCACATCATTTTTATAGGACCATTCTAAAGTAAAATCAATAGACCCACATATGGAAAAGTATAATGAAACTTTGTGATTTCTTAAAGAAAACCTTCAAATGGCCCAAAATAGGATGAAGCAACAAGCATATCAATGTCGAAGTGAAAGGCAATTTGAGGTGGGGGATTGGGTATTTTTGGGACTTCAACCTTATATGAAATCTACTCTCAAACATAATAAGAATCAGAAGCTAGCTCCAAATTTTACTAACCCTACAATATTCTTCGAAATATTAGGAGTGGCTTATGAGTTAGATTTACTTTCTTCTTGGATTCATAATCTATTCCATGTCTCTTTCCTAAAAACGGTTTTGGGACACACTATGCCAATACAAGCTAAACTTCCAGAATTAGATGAAGAAGGAAAGTTGATTCTTGAACCAGAAGAAATTATAAATGGGAGTTCTCTTTCTCTTTAGAATAAACCATTATGGAGAACCTAATTAAGTGGAAGAATATGCCTAAAGAAGAATCTGCATGGGAAGATGAGAAATTCATGAAGAAGCACCCTCAATTATAAGATTTAAGGGAAAATAGCCATGTTTTAAGAGGGGGGAATCCGTTAGGGCCATGAGCCTCATTCGTTATTAGTTTATTAATTATATTTAGGTCTACCTAGAGTGTACGGTACATCATGCCCGCTTTATCTCCCATTTATAACCAAGGAGATTCATTTGAATTATTATCTTGTGCATTTGTAAGACGAGGTTTCCCCCTTGAAGATGCTTCTTATTCAATGATTATTTATCATTATAAAGACATGCAATGTCTTATTATTTATATTTATATGATAATTTTTTCATTGGGTACATAACACATTCCCTTCCACATGTAGTTGTAATGAAAAATATGGGCTATAACAATATGATGCTATTGTCCCTGTAGTGTGTTAATTTTGTAGAGAATTTGGAATATGGCTTGTGACTATTGTTAAGAAAAGATATGTCTTGAAAAATATGGGGAAAATCTATTTCCTAAAAAAATAGGCATTCTAGGTTTAAAAGGGATAGTTTAGGGCTCAAATATCTAGAGATCTAGACAATTTCTCTTTGGTTCCATCCCTAGTCATTCCAAGAGAAACTTGCAACATGCAATGAAGATTGTCTAATTTCTAGGGGTAACTATCTTTGGGAGAGCCATGGAACTCTAGTAGAGGCCTGCATATTTACTTTGATATGACAAGATCAAACAAATGCTCACAAAGCACAATCTATTTATTGAAACAAGTTTTTTGACTGGTTTAGAACACTTACTTTGGCTTCATGATACTCATTCTAAGGTTGGTCAACGTTAGAGTTATGTAACCGCCACATAATGATGGTTCATAATAGTTATAGAAACCTATATCAAATAATATTTTATTGTCTCAAGTATTTTATTCTTGTCGAGTTAGATCTTGGTAAAGGGTCAACCAACCCTTCTCTGGATTATTTTTCTTGTCAAATGTAACCTAGGGAAGGGTTGGTCGACCCTTCTTCCATCTTAGTATTCTCATCAAGGGAGAGCTTGAGGAAGGGTCAGCTAACTCTTCCTCGAGCATAATATTCACATTAATGGCGATCCCAAGGAAGGGTCAATTGACCCTTCCTCAAACATAGTATTCTTATCGAGGGGAACCTCAGTAAATATCAATCGACCCTTCCTTTATATTATTTTTCTCATCGAGGGGAGCATAGGTAAAATTCAACTGACCCTTCCACTAGATTATATTTCCCATCATGAGGATTCCAAGGAAGGGATCGTTGACCTTCATCGAGAATAGTATTCATGTTAATGGATATCATAAGGAAGTGTCAACCAACCCTTCCTTAAGAATAGTATTCTTGTCAAGAGGGAGCCCAAGGAAGGGTTGGTCGACACTTCCTCTAGATTATATTTTCATCAAGGGGAGCCCAGGGAAGGTTTGATTGAGCATTCCTCCAACATAGTATCATTGTCAAGGGGTACCATGAGAAGGATTTATCAACCCTTCCTCTAGATTAATTTTCTCATTGAGGGGATCCAGATGAAGGGTTGATTGACCCTTCCTTTAACATAGTATTCTCATCGAGGGGGAACCTGGGGAAGGGTCGACCAACCCTTCCTCAAGCATATTATTTATGTTAGTAGGGATCCCAAGGAAGGATAAATTGACCCTTCATCATAGTATTATTATCAAGGGAGAGCTCAGGGAAGGGTTGGTCAACCCTTCATCAACATCATATTTCCTATCGAGGGGAGCCCAAGTAAGCGTTGGTAATCCCTTCGTCTACCTTAGTATTTTCATTGAGAGGAATCCCAAGGAAGGGTTGACTAACCATTCCTCTAGGTTAGTTTTCTTATCAAGGGGACCTTGGAGAAGGGTCAACCAACCCTTCCTTCAACATGTTATTCTCAATAAGGGGAAGTTGGGGGAAGGGTAGGCCAAACCTTCCTCAAGCATAGTATTAACATCAATGGTGATCCTAGGGAAGGGTTTGTTGACCCTATCTTGAGCACAATATTATTGTTGAGTAGAAGCTCGAGGAAGAGAAAATCAACACTTCCTCTAGATTAGTTTTCTCATTAAAGGTATCTTGGGGAAAGTTCAACTAAATATTTCTCTAGATTAGCTTTCACATCAAGGGAAGACTAATGATGGGTTATCCAAACCTTCTTTTAACATAGTATTCATGTCAATCGGGATCCTTGGGAAGGGTTAGCTAACCCTTTCTCGATCATAGTATTCTTGTCAAGGAGCAGCCAAGGAAAGGGTTGACCCACCATTCCTCAAGCATATTATTCTTATTGAAGGGGAGCTGGGGAAAGGGTCAAATAACCCTTCCTATAGATTATATTTATCATCAAAGGGATCCTAAGGAGAGGTTGGATAACCCTTCCTCTAGCTTGGTATTCTCATTAAGTGTGAGTTTGGGGAAGGGCCAATCAACCCTTCCTCAAGTATAGTATTTGCATCGAGGGTGAGCCCAAGGAAGAGTCGACCAACCCTTCCTTGAGTATAGTATTCATGTTGAGGGGGAGCTTGGGGAAGGGTCGAGTGATACTTCCTTGAGAATAGTATTATCATTGAGGGGGATCCTAGGGAAGGGTTAGTTAGCCATTCCTTGAGCATACTATTTTCATCAAGGGGGAGTTGGGGAAGGGTGGATTTACCCTTCCTCTAGATAAGTATTATCATTGATGTTGAGCCATGGGAAGGGTAAGCCGACCCTTCCTCTAGATTTGTATTCTCTTCAAGGGTGAGCTTGACAAAGAATCATTTGACCCTTTCTTAAGCATAGTATTCCCATCGAGGGGAAGCCAAGGAAGTGTTGGTTGATCCTTCCTCCAACTTAGTATTTTTGTCGATGGTGAGCCCTAGAAAGGGTCAGTTGACCCTTCCTCTAGCTTAATATTATCATAGAGGTTGATACAAAGGAACATAGTATTCCTCGAGCATAGAATTCTCATTAAGGGGGACCCCAATTAAGGGTTGATTGACCTTTTTTGAAATATAGTATTCATGTCGATGGTGAGCCCAAAGAAGTGATGATTAACCCTTCCTAGAGCATAGTATTTAGGTAGAGGGTGAACTCATGAAATTGAAGGTCAATCCTTCCTCAAGCATATCTCATAGATTCAAAGGATAAGGAATGAATGACCAATCATTCCTCAAGCATAGTATTATCATTTAGGGGGAATCTAAGGAATTGTTTCCAATCCCTTACTTGAGATTAATATTTTTTTAGAGGGGTATCAAAGAGAATGGTCATCCATTAAACCTTTTCTCTAGCATTAAATTCTAGTCGAGGGGGATCTTGTAGAAGGGTTAGATAACCCTTCCTTGAGCATAGTATTCTCATTAAGGGGCATCTACGAAAGGGTTATTTAACCCTTCATTTAGCTTAGTGTTCTTATTGATGGTGAGATTGAGGAAGGGTCAATCGACTCCTTCTCCAACTCAATATTCTTGTTGAGAGTGAGGGCAAGGATCAAGGGCAAACTAATCCTTCCTCGAGTCTAATATTCATGTTGAGAGGGATCCAAAGAAGGGTTGTTTGAACCTTCCTCAAGTATAGTATCCATGTCAAGGGGGATCCCAAGTAAGGTGATGAACTTTTAAATTACTTTCTAATTAGTTAGCAAGCAACTGAGGAGTTGTACATTTAATTATCAATCCAGGGTCATATATTACTTACAAATTGTCATGCACCGTATATGCAAGTTGTAGTTTTGTTTTTGCTAAATATTTGTATTACTTTTAGTGTCACAAATCCAGGATTCAAGATACTTAATTAAGTTACCAAACTATACTATTTCCTGAGTTGCAAAAAAGTAAATATCACACTTGCATGAAAGGAAAGTCACACTTGTGGAATTTAAATCACACTTGCGCGAAGTAAATCATAGTTGTAGAAATTGAAATCACACATGCAGAAAGTAAATCACACTTCCAGAAATTGAAATCACAATTGTAGAAAGTAAATCACACTTATAGAAAGTAACACATAGTTGCAGAAATTAAATCACACTTGCGGAAAGTAAATCTCTCTTGCTATGATCGATTGGTGACTTGCTCAAGTATAATGAAGGTCTTGTTTTGTTGTGGAAATTATGTGTTTGCACATCCAAAAAAAATCCAATCTAATATCAATCCCAAACTACCAAATACTAAATCTATCACAAATTAGAAAGCACAAAAAATAAAGTGCAGTTGCAAGCAGAGTTGCAACACTAAGGAAATCACAACAACACGAGTTGCAGTAACAAAGATGCAACACTAAAGAAATCGCAACGACATGAGTTGCAACATGACAAAAGTTATAGTGATACAAGTTGTTGAAATAACATCTATGATTATAAACTCATAAAAATCAAATCAACGCTGAATTGTAGTTTAAAATTGTGGAACTCCCAACACCAAGAAATTAAACATTAACCACACATGAATTGGAATTGTTGTTCAATGAAATTTAGAATCACAATAGTCTGAGAAATGAAATAACTACTAGAACAAATAAACATAATTAAAATATTAAATCCTACACTAATATATACGAAGTACCTGACTAAGGAGGGGGGCCTACCCCCTTAGGAAAGGTACTGAGCTATGAAATCAAAATAGCACGATCATTCGACATGAACTTACACGGACATGAAGAAGAAACATAATTATATTGCAGTAGTATGAGAGTTACAATAACAACAAAATGCGATTATTAGAATAATTCTCCTCCCAGGCCTTAGCTCTAGGAAAGTTGAGGTTCTTATACAACATGACTAATGTCTAAAATTATACAAGAGATGAATGGATAGCCATGAGAATTTGGTTGTTTATCCGGTTACATTGATTTTTTCAAACTTTAGTGAAGATCGGGTGTGTGTTGACTCGGTAGGAAAAATGATTTATCTTTTAGTCTACTTGCCTCTTGTCACCTTCCCTTGTGAATATCGTTTCCTAACTATTGGTTGTAGTGTTGACTGTTGTGTTGGCAGAATTTGTACTCAGAATCAAAGGAACGATAGACTCATATTCATGACAATAGAGAGAGTTCTTGGAGTTGCAATCATTGTTCAGAGTCGCAACAATAGAGAGTGCACTTGGAGTTATAACAATTGAATTGTGCAACCGTTAGCAAAAAGAGTGCACTTGGAGTTGCAGCATTTGGATTGTTCCTGAATTTGCAACAACATAAAGTGCACTTGGAGTTGCAGCATTTGGATTGTTCCTGAATTTGCAACAACATAAATTGCACTTGGAGTTGCATCAGAGGGGTATTACAACCACTATGAGTAGTTGCAGCTATTGTATTACTCCTTTGGAGCAATATTAGTACATGAAAGTAAACGGTTCCTTTAAGAAATATGAAAGAATGGTGTAAAAAAGGCATATGGGGGAAGATTCATACCTTAATGATAAGTAGGGAAAACTAGATAAGGAAAGTATCAAAAAGGAAGTAATCAATGGAAAATGGTAAGCAAAAAGGTATTAGATGGGTGTTGAAAGTATGTCAATTTAGGCACCCGTCAGAAGAGTTGATCAATCATTCCTAGAGGATAATATTTTCATTGAGGGGGGTCTAAGGAACAATTGGTTGACCATCCATCCAACTTAGTATTCTTATCAAAAGTGAACCATGGAAATGGTTTATCAACCCTTCCTCCACCTTAATAATCTCATCGAGGGTGAACCCAATGAAGGGTTGTCTGACCCTTCCTCAAGCATAGTATTATCATTAAGGGGGAGCTAGGGAAGGGTCAGCTGACCTTTCCTCCAACTTAATATTCTCGTCAATGATGAGTCTTGGGAAGGGTAAATCGACCCTT
>ML834473.1:12191-37001 GCA_009831015.1 Picea engelmannii | reverse complement strand
ACTGCAACAAAAATGACACCATTTATGGCACTTTATGGATACCACCCTCCTTCCATCACTTCTTCTCTAAAAGAAAAATCTAAGGTTCAAGCAGTGGAAAATCACATCGAGAATCAACAACAAGTTCTCCAAATCTTAAAGGATAACCTGACCATGGCACATAATCGCATGAAACAACAAGAAGATCAACATCATAGTGAAAGAAGTTTTTAAGTAGGGGATTGGGTATTTTTAAGACTACAACCATACAAACAGATGTCCCTCAAGCAAGACAAGAAGGATAATAAATTATCACCAAAGTACTATGGACCTTATAAGGTGTTGCAAAAGATTGGTACTATAGCATACAAATTGGAGCTGCCTACATCTTCACGAGTACACACAGTTTTCCATGTTTCATGATTAAAGAAGGTTATAGGCAACAAGATCCCAGTTCAAACTATATTGCTAGAACTTCAAAAGGAAGGAAAAAACATATTGGATCCTGAAGCCATCACTGACACAAGAATTCGCCAGCTTAGGAATAGATCCATTTCAGAGTATCTTATTAAATGGAGGAAACTACTGGCTGAAGATTCCACTTGGGAAGATGAGTCTTTTATACAGAAGCATCCAGAGTTACTAAAGTGTTGTGAACAACACGTGTCTCAAGGGGAGGGGCATGTTAAGCCCTAATATTGGTTCATTACCCCTTAATTGGGGCATATTATATTAGTAATGTTATTTTATTTATGTTGGCTTTAGACCATTAGTTGTAATTATACCTCCTACTCTCCAATATATACCAAGGAGACATTTTCATTTTGAATCATCTTGTACTTGAACATTTAAGTGGAGTAAAAGGAGGTTTCCCCCTCGAAGAGGCTTATTATCTGAAATTATCTATTTTTCAAGGCGTTGAGTACTTTTTCTGAAGTTTTTCTATGCTATATTGATATTTGGTTCTTAACAAGGATCTGGCGAGGTGCGCACAAATCTCCTGTCCTATGTGGTGTAGGACTTTGATGCTCTATGCATGCAGGTGATTGATAGAAGATAATAAAGGAGAAGAAGAGTTGGTGGACGTAGCCCCACATTGGGGGTGAACCATGTACATCCTGTGTTATGGTTTCTTTGTGAAATATGGTTTTTATATTGTTCATATGATTTATTATTAGTACAATAATGTATGCTTAGATGAATCTGATATGATATCTTAGTGCTTAGTAATGTGAATGAATGCTAGATTCGATCTATTTCTATGTGCTAAGTGCTTGGATGTGATAGATCTTGTTGAATACTGCGTTGTTCTGTAAATAGGGTTTTACCTGCGATGTGAATAAGGGATAAATGCTAATGAAGGATAACTACTAAGTGCTTTGTTAGACTTCTATAATCACAGATATGTGTCCCAGCTAGGTTGTAGATGCTTGAGTCCTGCAACTACCCCTGCATCTACCTCGGGTGAGACTTCATCTTCTTCACAGGTGTTTCCGAAAGGGCCAGTAGTTAGGTTTTTTTTGGTGCGTTGAACCCTGGGTCTGCCCCTATACCAACATGTGCTTTAAAAGGGAACTTGTGAGGAGAATGATTCCATGGATCTATATATTTGAGATTCGACAATTGTGGGAGAGAAATTGTGATGATTTTATATGGAACGAAGTGGAGTTGTGAGGAAAAAGTGAGAGGAATACAAGATATTTTGTCTTTTACTCAGAAAAATCAAGTGGCCAGTATGAGATATTCAGGGTTCAATTTTCAAAAGAAATATGCCATTGGATCAATAGGCTCGAAGAAGCTCCATAATTCCAAGAATACATCAAGAATACATGTACTTGGGATACAAATAAGATCATAGTACTTCACCATCTAGATCACCAGATCACGCAAGCAGTCGATTTCTTGGTTCTCACGATGCTGGAGGGATACATAGTTGAATTTGCAGCCGAGAATCACCAATCTTTTTCATGCATGGAAGAAATTTTTAAGAAAGGTGCGCGCGACATAATATTGACGAAAATTCCCCTTTGGATCAAAGTATTCTTGATGGATGTGGGGATGATAACCATTCCCTCAACTAAGATGGTAGCCTAAACACCTACACTTAGGGTAGGGTGATTTTGGGGTAGGATCATGACCTGAGAAAGGGAAACGGTTCTTTGAAAAATGGGGAAATATCAAGAAACAAACGCAAGAAACAAGTGAGCCTTAAGGAGAGACACCATTTTTGAGAAGTGGTGGCGTGGAAAAGTAAATAAAGAAGCAAAGAAGTCCGAGGTGTTGCAGAATGAAGTTAGATCAAGAGGAACAAATGAAAGAAAGAAGGAAGAGTTGAGGAAGGTGAGAAGAAAAGAAAGACTGGCCAGTCTAAGATTATAGGATAGAGAAGCGTAGAGAGGAAGGAATCCCTAGATGGGTGGACGAGAAGAATAATGTGGAGAATCAAGGAAGGACGAAGAAGTTATGGACCTTGTGGGATATCAAGAAGATTCAACCCCGATAGCAGGAAACATCGAGAACCACGTAGAGAAGGCTTCTCCAGAAGAAGAGAATGAGACCCCCCAAATCAAAGAAACCCGCCCAGAAGTAAGTGGAACCATCCCCAAATCAATCGTCCCCCAGGTGTCCTCTATCCCTGTGGTATATTCTACACCGCCTGCTTATGCTATTTCTATTCCATTATAGCCAGTTAGTCAGAATAAGTCTGTAAACATAAACGCTAGGAGGATATTTGGATCCCCAGGTGTATCAAAACCAAGATCGTTAGGTTTTATTATAATAGGAGCAGTGAGACCAACAATGGTTGGACATATGGAAGGATCGATCGCCTGATACCGAAAATTATGGGGTAAAGGAGACGAATATGTAGAGCAACATTAGTTCTTGTGTGAAGCCATCTGGAGGTCCAAAGGGACTCTTGATGAAAATAAGCTAGTAGAGTTTTAGACTACCTTGAGGGGTCATGCCCTCAAATGGTATATGAAGGCTATTAAACCTTGGTTTCAAGGACAAGAATTCACCCTTGTCCAAGTTCATTTGAAGTTCATTGCCGAATTCAAACTACCTCAGTCAGAGAAACAAGATCTCTTTGAGTTGTAGGAGATTCAACAAAGGGAAGGAGAATATTCCTGGGAGTACATCCAAAAGTTTAAGGATGTTATTGGGAGACTAGTGAATCCAATTCACAAAGATCACTAGCGGGAGTGGTACATCCATGGATTACTACCTCTGATGAGAATTCATTTAATGAAACAATGGATAGCCATGTTAATAGAAACCTTGGAACATTCAATGAAGATTGAAGCCATGTCAGGTTATCCAGGAAATATAAGAATGACCAGGCCTCCAGTGGATGAAAATTTGTCGCAAATTCAAGGACAAATATCAATGCTAATGGAAAAGATTCAAGAATTAACCACACAATGACCAGGACGGCCTTAGGTTTGGTGCATAGTATGCTACACAAAAGGGCATCTATCAAATGAATGTCTGCACATAAGGGGAACATGACCTCTTCACAACCCAATGGGGCTTGTTGCAGGAACCATGAGGTGAGTTGTGAAAATATCTGTGACTCCACCATTCCATACACCAGGGATGTATAACACTTTCTCAGACATTGAAACTCTCAGACAAAGGAGTATTGTGAGATTTTTTGGACACATGGACATGCACCGAGACAATATCCTATTATGCATAAGTACACAAATTCACCCAATAGAATACACTGTGAGTTTTTCGCATCTACGACCCATGCCAAAAATCAATGTAGAACATTGGATTCACTAGATGACAGATTAGACTGAACAACATTCAAGGTAAATGAAAACCCCCAAGGATCTGGAAGAGGCCAGGGAGGTGGGGTTGGAGGTGTATTTAGAGGAGGGAGAAAAGGAGGTAGAGGGATGATTCAATGCTACAACTGCAACGAACAAGGTCATTTGGCCAGAGAATTCCCTCACCAAAGATGATCATGGTGCTTGCACTGTAGGAATAATGGGCACGCAACTGAAGACTGTCCAGAACTGATTGTGAGGTGGGAAGATCGAGCCCATCAATGAGGAGCTAATCTCATAAGTTTTGAATTAAAAATGGGGATCGAGGGACAACTACCAAAGATTGAATTTATCCCTCGCAGAGGAGAAAAGACTGGAGTAGATGCAAACATTCATCCCAAGATTCAGAAAGTTATTCCCAAAGATGATAGGTAAGATCCTGTGAAAACCTCAGTTAGTATATTCCCCCATCTAGTTGAGAATGGAAAATCAATACTGCATCTTCCCAATAGGAAGGCTAGAAAATTTGGAAATAGATGTTGCGGGAGTTAATACCACAACTGATTTTGTGGTAATTGAAATCATGGGAGATAAGGATCCATACCCTTCTCTTCTCAAGATTTACTGGGCATGTGACAACTATTCTATCATTGATCTAAAGAGAGACACCATGACGTTTGAAGTAGATGAGATAAAAGTAGTTCAACCCTTAGATCCTTGTCTAGGGCCTATATATATTGAACCAGTGGACCATAATATGGAGCCATAGACCCTTGACCAATTATACACCATCACATCTGGTATGAGACCATATTATATAAATCCCACTGCTGATGGATCGGTGAGTTGGAGAAGAATACAGTCTGTTGATGGGGATTCAAAAGTAGCATTTGACAGTTGGAAGAAAGGTTCATATGAGCGATTCTCAAGGTGATGCACAAATTTCAGAGAAATTATATGGATTGGAACTAAAGTCAGAGAACCCCCTACATACGATGGTACCTCAGAGGTACACAGTTTTCTCACCGCCATGGAAGAAAAGATAACAATGGAACAAAGGATACACCCGCTAGATGGTGGGCCACTCATAAATCCTCGATTATGGAGTGGGAGGACGCAAAACAAGCCATCCCATGTAGATTCCAAGGGATGAATCATATGAAATAAGAAATGAAGATAGATTTCCAATATGCAAACAGTTCGATGGACGATCTGACCCTCAGATGCATATTGAATATTTCTTAAAGGATTCGAAGTTTTGGAGGTACCCTCTTACCTATGGGTCCAGGTATTTTCCATTCGTTGGGGCCTATTCCAAGGGCCTGGTATATACATGAGGAGACCAGAAGATAAAAAAACTTTTGGAAGACCTTACAAGAATAGTTTTACAAGGATTTCTCCTTTACAAGTAAGTATCTCGAGCTCAACATTTTCCTTCAAAGAATTAGGGAAATATTTTTTACCGACATTTGTAAAAAGAGATCAAGTCCAGTAGTATGTGCTGACCATGTTCACTTGCTTTAGTCTAGTCTGAGTCTTGAAATTGATAATATATATGCACCGTGTTGTAAATTTGAGAGAGACCTAAAAAACCCTGACGATTTAGAAGAGCTTAGAAACTTAGACATTAAAGAAACTGAAGGTAGTAGAGAGATTCAAGATACCATACCTAGTCACACCTGTAGCTCCTATAATCACTCACTGAAGTTGTGGAAAGTCAATACAGGGAGTGTAGATAATCCTAAGATAGCTTCTATATGAGACTACTGGGATGAACAAACTATGAATGAGGTACATAATCTGTTGCGGTAGTATGAGGGCTTGTTCTCGAAAACCTTCTCGGAATTGAAAGGTATAAAAGGAGCCATGGGAGAAATGAAAATAAAATTGAAACATGTTGGTCCTCAACCAAGTTTTGAGGAAACATTAGTTGTGTTTGACAAGTTTTGGGACTTCGACAGGCTGGTCGAAGGCAGAGTGCCCAGGAGAAGCGAAGATCGCGGGATCTCTCTCATTTTGCAGGATTTTTGGGTTATTAGGGTTTATGTAACATGTATGGAATGTCGTCCCATGGGGTTTACCCATGTTTAGGCCTCTTTTTTGTAATGTATAAATAAGTAGTTAAGCGATGTAAGAAGTAGTTATGATCGTATTTGTGAAAGAACCTATGAAGGTTTCTAAGTGCGAATAGTTGTGAATGTTCTGTGCATACTGTGTGTCAAGAATTGCATAGCTAAGTGCATGTGATTGTAAGAGGCTTTGTGCCTTGACCTAGTTTTGAGGAAGGTGGATCTATTGCACTGTGCGCGGATCACCTGTCCAGTATAGAGTTGCACTCTGTGGCTTTGTTCACATGAGCCAAAGAATGTAGAAATATTGAAGATCAATAAAGAAGAAGAAGAGTTGGTGGATGTATCCCAACACTGGGGTGAACCACATATATCCTGTGTTGATTTGTTTTGTGCAAAGTTGTTCATGGTTTTTATGTATTTAATTTCTTAGTGCAATGATATTGATGCATGATAGGTAGATCCATTGATGCTTAGTGATTTATATATGAATGAATGCTAGATATGCTTGGATTCTATGTGCTAAATGATTAGATGTGCTTAATCTTGATTAATACTACACTGATATGTAAGTAGGGTTAATCTGCGATGTGAATAAGAATCATATCCTAATGCATATTGTTGGCTAAGTTATCTGTTAAGTGTTATGATCAAATATCTGTGTCCCATCTAGGTTGTAGACACCTGAGTCCTACAACCCCCCTTTCCTCCACCTCTAGTGATAATTCATCTCCTTTGCAAGTGTTTCTGAAAGGGTCCATAGTTAGGTTTTTCTTGGTGCATTGTTGAAGCGTTGAACCCTGGGTCTGCCCCTGTGCCAACAAATGGTTCCATTGTCGGGACCCTGAAACTGTGATTGTTGGGAACTGAAGAAAAGAGAAAATCCTTGTTCATAGATCTATTGTTGTAGTGTGCAGTATCCTACTTGACTTGTGAAGATAAGTGCTAAGAAAAAGAAGTCTTATCTGAAGAAAAGAGGTAATATCTTAAAGCTTTGTGTTCTGATAAAGGTAAGATAAGTGGAAAATTTTTCTTCGAAAGTATGAATCTAAGAAGGTTTGAAATATTTTTTCCTAGTCTGAAAACTAGGACACAGCTAGAAGAAAGAGTTGATCTGAATAAATTTGATAGAGATAGTGAAATATATGTTATTCCTATGCATAGAAATAATTTTTGGACTAATAAGTGGATGTAGGAACCTAGAAAGAATTTTTGTAGATTGCAGGTCCATCATTGTGATCCCTTTGCGCATTATAGGAAGGTTAGGGGATCATTTAAAAGGAAGAGAGGATTAACACTGTGTTATAACTGCATAAGACAAGGACAGTTTGCTAAGGAATGCCCTGGTATAGGTCCTATTTGTCTTTTTTGTAAAGCTATTATTCATGAGGTTGAGGATTTCCCTAGAATGATTGCCAAAGTTGAAAAGATGAACACGAGACAAGAAAACTATGAAGAACGTAATGGGACTAAGGATATGCTACAAAACCAGAAATAATCAGAGACTCTATTATTATAGATGAAAGAAACATTGAATGGTCATAGGGACACCAGTTTACTAGAGATATTAAAAGAAAAGTTGTGCATAGAAACAAGAATAGGAGACTTTGACATAGATTGTGTCCTGGATGAAGAAACACACATGAATATTATGACAAAAAATACTTGGGAAATATTGAGAAATCCTGTTATGATTCCTTCATTAGGAATAATAGGATTGTTTAAAGGAAAGATGATAACCCTATGTGGAAGAGTTACTAGTGTACCTACGATAGCCCATGGAACATCAATTGAAGAAGAATTTGAGGTCATTAAGTTTGTTGAGAACAACGACGCTTTTTCACTTTTGCTAGGAAAGATATGGATTGAGAAAGATCAGATCTGAAGGAAAGCAGAGGAGGAAGCTACAGAACAGAAAAAGAAATAATTAAGGGACTTGATGGCTAGGAAAATAACGTGACTAATAGAAGAATAAGAGGATAAGTAAAAGAAACTGAGGGTCAAAAAATTAGTTGTTGAAATTGAAAGAACACAAGAAGGATTAAAGAACCTATCCATGTCGGAAATAAGTGCATTCACCCCAGAAATAGTAAGAGAAGAGGTATTACACTCGAACCCTTTGAAAGACCCTTAGAAGTGAGAAGTTACTATGCTAAGAGAAGATACAAATAAAAATGGAAAGAGGAACCCAGAGACTCAGATCTTAGGAAAGAAGGCAAGAAAGCTCGGTATAAAGAAAGAAAAGTTAGGAAAACAACACGAATTCCCAAAGAAGACTTCATAGAATACATGCTTGTAGAACTTGAACCTCGTCGAATTAGCAGAACCGTATAGAATGGCACTTCGCCACGACGAAGATATATGATTGTTAGAGGCATCCCAACCGTTAGAATAACGATCCAGAACAGCTAGAAACACAGTTATTAATGGAAATACCACCATTGGACCATTGAGACCATGCCATAACATATGGATTCGTATCGATGGGCACATTCATACCCATTGGAGGAATCCGTTACGATGTTGCTTATTTAACCCGTCGGACGCTGCGTCGAGACCAATTTTTTTCAAAACGAGATATACGAGATAACAGGGAACCTATTTCATACCGCATTGTGTTGTATAAGACCTCGCTAGTGATTCAATTACCTTGAGTGTCTGTTCGCCTACCCGAGTTAGTTTATTACAGGTGTGAATGTCAGGCGAGCATAACGCGCTAGAGAAATATGTGGAGGAGATTTTGATAAACCTCATGGCTGAGAAATTCATGTCTGTAGGAATACATGCATCATCGACAGGTGGATTTCAAGCATCCCCCTCGACTACATGAGGATCTAGTTGAACCACGACTAAGAAAAGAAGAAAGAAGCGAGATGATCTAGCTAATGTGAAGCAGATCCCGTCGGTCTTACTGGAGTACATCCAGCCTCTGGCTAGTGCATTCAATCGTGATAGAATCCCATGTGACTTTGAGTACATGTTGATCACTGCGTACCTTCGTATGGGGATACGCGTAGTTGGAACTCAGTTGGGACTGATCCCACCTCTCAAGATTAATGATTTCAACCTCGAGGACAGGAATAATTATGCAATTCTCGCACCACATAGGTACCTAACAAATATGACAGGGAAGAAGCCCCAGATAGTCCCCCATCCATGGATCAAGGTGATCGTGATATCAACGATCCTAAAGGTCATGAAGATACCCCACTTCGGTTGACATCAGGAGGTTAACACTTGCATTAAACTCCTCCTGTCATGCTACCATGGAGAGTATCTTTGGTCAGATAGGAACATCATTGTGGATTTGGCACTGATCCACCTGATCACTAGACTAAGCATGAAGGGACTAAAACCTCACTAGTTCTACCTAGGAAATATGTTAGATCACTCCTTGGCACAACAGATAAAGGAAGCCTATGGCGATGTGGAGAAGGGGAAGCAAGGATACAAGGTAGCCTTCATACAAGATGACGCAATTCGCCTTTCTTGCCAACTAATAGTTGGCAAGATCGTCTGAAAGAATCGTCCAACATATGTCACAGGGTTTGTAATCAACCTTGTAGGGAATTGTGTCGAAGGATGCAGATGAACTAGACAAGTTACCTCATCAACGCATTGGAAAAATACTACCGCGACGCGTAGGACCAACGGTACAAATTCCACTTCAGTTGGTTATTGGTTCTCATTGCATTTTTTTCTTGGCAGATGCTAGAAGGAGAAAAATTCCCTGAAGTTGAGCCATTAGAGCCACTGGTCGCAAATTTCTCCACCTTTTGGTACACGAGTGATATGGCGAAGCACTGGCAATCGAACGCAATGTTCCACTCTTACTATATACAACTGAAGTGTGCCATTGAACCATTCCCCCAAATGACCCTGAACACTTGTCACACATACATGATGCTAGCGAAGTTCCACACAGACTGACACTTCATCTACATCACCATGTACAGGGATGAAAGCAAGGAGGAGCTGCAGTCCTACTACAAATTGACCGGTGAAGATATGGAAGAGATCACTAAAGAATGTCTAGTCGAATTCCTTGTACCGGTCAAAGATACAGAACTCTCTGACCCTGATATCATTGGAATTCCTTTGGTCACCTGTACTGAGTATCATGGACAGAGCAGCGCAAAGAAAAATAATAAAAAGGAAGAATTCCAAGACATAGAAAGTGATGAGAAGGACAGTGCATTGGAGCAAACTGCACCTGATTCACCTACAAGAGGAGGAGGAGATGAAGTAAACCAAGAGGAAGAAGGGAAATAAGTAAACAAGCAAGATAAAGGTGAAGAGACATTGCCAAAGGATCCCCTTACAGAGGTCTATACATCAAAGAAAAGGAAGGTTTCTCTGCAGAAACCCTCATCATAGAAGAAGACCAGAGCCAATAAGCCTCAGTTGTAGAATGTGCTCACAGTGGATGATATCCAGCTCATCATCACAGTTGTAGAAGATGCCTTAGAGGATATATTGCAGAGACATAAAGAAAAGCAAGAAACACTGTATGACAGGATAGAGAAGGAGCTTAAGGAAATACAACAAGCTATACATTTGAACCATGGATTCTCTACTGCACCTTCTTCATAAGAAAGTGCAGAATTGGGGGATGAGCCCACCCAATTGTGAAGGTTTGAAGATGCGATAGAGGCCCAACTTAGTCAGGTATAAGAAGAAAAGGAGTAGGCCACAGAGGCCATGAAGCAAGAAAAGGATGAGGCCTTAAAGAAAATTTGGGTTGCGTAGCAAGAGAAAGATGACATGAAGGCGAAGTTCGAAGAAGACAAAGAAAAAATCTAGAAAGAGAAAGACCGACTACTCATGGAGAAAATTGGCGTTAAGGAAGAAGTGACTAGAGCACTTATCTTTGAGTTAATATTGGCACAGATGGATGAAGAGACAGCCGAGAGCTAAGTGGGGAAGCTCACTGATGCCATTCAACAGCTTCAATAAGGAGTAGCAGAGCTACAACTTCAAGCAGTGTTGAGAACTCTGCAAGAAGTGCGCAATTAGGGGGAAGACATTGTCATGAGTGTAGTAGAAATAATCAGGGAATTGGATTTAGAATGTAAGAAATTAATTGACTGAAGTGCACAGACCTATGAGCACCTTGCAGAAGGACCAGAGCTACGGACATTGGAAGCACAACTCTAGGAGGAGAAGCAGCAGGTGTCCACTGTGCAAGTACAGATGAATCTGCTTACTACAGTTGAGAAGATGAAGAGGTCACAGGAGAAACATGTAGTTTAGCAGTAGGTCACTGCCATCCAAAGAAAGGTTATGGAGGTGACACAGAGACTCCAGTCAGTGCAGGACAATGCCTGCACACGTTTTGAAGATATCAAGGGACAAGGCTCATAGTTGGAACAAGTGGTTGTGACAGTGGAACAACACCTGGAAGGGCCTATCACAGACCAAGTAATTCGGGAGACTCTGTCGAAGCAATAGGTCGAGGCATATTGAGCTAATCTTGAGGCCTTTGAAGCATTGTTACCCAGATCAAAGTGACTTGGGATGAGTCATAGGTGAGTGTTGGGGGCTTGTTGGCCCTCGACCAAGTTTTGAGGAAACATTGGTCATGTTTGACCATTTTTGGGACTTAGATAGGGTGGTCGAAGGTGGAGCGCCCAGGCGAAGCGAAGATCACGGGATCTCACTCATTTTGTGGGAATTTTGGGTTATTAGGGTTTATGTAACAGGTATGGGATTTTGGTCCATGGGGTTTACCCATGTTTAGGCCTCTTTTTTGTAATGTATAAATAAGTAGTTAAGCGATGTAAGAAGTTGTTCTAATTGACTTTGTGCAAGAACCTGTGAAGGTTGCTAAGTGTGAATAGTTGTGAATTCTTTGTGCATATTGTGTGTCAAGACTTGCAGAGCTAAGTGCAAGTGATTGTAAGAGGATTTCTGCCTTGACCTGGTTTTGAGGAAGGTGGATCTAGTGCTCTTTCCTTAGATCACCTATCCAATGCAGAGTTGCGCTCTGTGGATTTGTGCACAAGAGCCAAAGAATGTAGATAGATTGAAGATCAATAAAGAAGAAGAAGAGTTGGTGGACGTAGCCCCACACTGGGGTGAACCAAATATATCCTGTGTTGATGTGTTTTGTGCAAAGTTGTTCATGGTGTTTATGTATTTAATTTCTTAGTGCAATGATCTTGATGCATGATAGGTATATCCATTGATACTTAGTGCTTTATATATGAATGAATGTTAGATCTACTTGGATGTTATGTGCTAAATGATTGGATTTGCTTAATCTTGATTAATACTGTGTTGATCTATAATTAGGGTTAATCTGTGATGTGAATAAGAATCATATCCTAATGCATATTGTTCGCTAAGTGCTATGTTAAGTGTTGTGATCATAGATCTGTGTCCCAGCTAGGTTGTAGACACATGAGTCCTGCAACCTGCGCTGCCTCTACCTCAGGTGAGACTTCATCTACTTCACAGGTGTTGTTGAAAGGGTTGGTAGTTAGGGTTTTTTTGGTGTGTGCCAACAAAACCCCTAGGTCTGCCCCTGTGCCAACAAAACCCGACTCAAGACCTATGCAATACAAACCATACCGCCTCAACCCTAGAAGAAAAGAAAAGGTTAAGAAAGAAGTGGACAAAATTCTTGCGGTAGGACTTATTTTCCCTATTGAGGAAGAAGAATGGATTAGCCTCATAGTTATCCATAGTAAGAAAGGTACAAAAGACATTTGGGTCTATGTGGATTATATGAGTCTGAATTCTACATGTCTACATGATCCGTTTCCCACACCTTTCTGTGATGAGGTATTAGATCAATTTGCGGGAAAAGAATCCTATTCATTTACTGGCAGATTCTCAGGATATCATCAAGTCAGAATCAAAGAGGAAGAAAAGAAGAATAATACATTCATAACCGAATGGGGATCATTCACATACAATGTAATTCCCATTGGTTTGAATAATTCCCCTGCAGTTTTCTCTCGAATTGTGATAGCAACATTTATAGAATTCATCCACAAGTTTGTATAAGTATATATGGATGATTGGACGGTGTACGTCCTGTTAAAATATCATGTTTGGCTACTCTGGTTAATGTTTGATCGATGTTGTGAAATGTATATATCTCTAAATTTAAGGAAGTGTATATTATGTGTACCTCATGGCAATCTGTTAGGCCATATTGTATGCAGAGAAGGAGTCTTGGTAGAACCAACTAAATTTGTGGTCATTCTGAACATACTGCCACCTACAAGTGCCAAATTGTTTCGCTCCACATTGGGACATATGGGATATTACAACAGATTCATCAGAAGATATGCAACTATTACAAACCCCTTGAGAAATTGTTGAAGAAGAATGAACTGTTTCGATGGACACCAGAGTGCGACAAGGAATTCGATATTCTCAAAGAGAAACTAAGTAGTCCACCTATATTGATATTTCCCAATTGGGAAATTGAATTCCATGTACATGTGGATGCATCAGGCATCGCCTTGGGAGCCATTTTATCACAACCTTGGGAAAGGAATATGGACCACCCTATCTACATTGCTAGCAGAAAACTATCGCAAGGTAAGCGCAACTAAACAACCACTGAAAGGGAAGGTTTAGCTATGATTTATGCATTCCAAAATTTTAGATACTACTTATTAGGATCTCATTTCAAGTTTTTCACTGACCATTCTGCATTGAAGTACCTATTCAATAAACTAGTATTGGAAGGAAGAATTTGCAGGTGGCTATTGTTGTTTCAATAATTTTCGTTTGAAGTAATTTTCAAACCAGAAAGATGCAATGTAGGTCCATATCACCTTTCAAGGTTGGAGTCAGGGGAAAGTGGCAGAGCTATGGATGATCAGATCCTGAACGCAGACCTGTTCCTGATTGAGGCCATTACAAAGTATCTTGAAGACATTGTTGTCTTCCTCAGTACATGGACCTTCCCAGAAACTTATTCTGCAACCCAAAAACGACATATGGTGGTTCACACATCAGACTATCAATTGATTTCCGGGCAACTTTACAAATTGGGACTCGCAAGCATCCTTATAAGATGTGTCTTGAACCATGAAAGGAAGGATATCCTGTGGGAATTCCACAATGGAGTTGCGGGAGGACATGTTGGAGATAAGGCCATTGCAGATAAGGTACTTCAATATGGATTATGGTGGGACACATTATTTAAATATGCATAGGAATATGATGGATCTTGTGACACTTGCCAGAGAGTAGGAAAGTCGTCGCACATAGATGAATTACCCCTTCCTTCAATTAGATCAATTCAATCATTTGAGAAGTGGTTTTTTTATTTTATTGGACCGATCAACCCCCCTGACTAAGCACTCAAATGCCAAATACATCATTAATGCAATTGATTACCTTACAAAATGGGTTGAAACAGAGGGAATTCAAGATTGATCTATAGATACAACTGCTAGATTTATCTTCGAGAATGTTATCACTCGGTTTGGATGTGCTAGGAGTATAAACAGTGATCAAGGCAGTAATTTTATTAGTAGTACAATCACAACATTAACAACTGAATTTATTATACAAAATCATAAGAGAAACCCTTATCATCCACAAGCTAATGGTACAATAGAAGCCTTCAAAAAAATTATGGAAAGAGGAATCACAAAAGTATGTTGCACAAATAAAGAAGACTAGGATGATAGAGTTCCAGCAGTCTTGTGGATTACAGGACTACCACGAAGAAGTTACATAGGTACATCCCATTTCAGTTGGTCTATGGAAAATATTTGGTTGTACCTGTTGAATTTATTACCCCTAGTCTCTATATAGCCTAGGCTACACATATGACAGATCATGAATCAGTTGCACAGAGGATTGAAGACTTTCAAGAACTTGAAGAAGAAATATTTTTAACATATTTTCATCAGTCAGTTGAGAAGGCCGGAAAGAAATCTTGGCATGATAGGCACATTAAGGCTAAAAGATTCGCACAAAGGGATAAGGTACAACTCTATGAAATTCGATATCAGAAACATCCATGCAAGTTGCACATGAATTGGTTGGGTCCATTCATAGTTGCGGAAAAATGACATTCTGGTGTAGTCAAGCTCACACAACTAGATGGTATCCTTCAGCCAGGATGGGTGAATGGCGCCCGCCTGAAACCCTATGTTTCTCATGCTTGAACCAAAGCAAGGTTTCTCCAGTCCAAAGGAGCATGTATAGTAGTTAGATTTTCATTTCCTGCCATTTCTTTAATTCAGTTAATAAATGTCGGAGTGTGCATTTAGTGCGCCACGACATATATTATTTTTTAGTCTAAGTGTTGCTTTTGCGCAGAACTGCTTACTCAACCACACATGATTAGAAGAGCCAACATTACAAAAAATTAAGTAATTTAATATGACGGGGACCCCCATTTTCGTTGGAGGGAGGGTGAATCTGAGCTTGATCACAACCCATGTGCCACATGTACCCAATCCAGTCATACGCTTTATGACAGCCACTGTAACCCGAAAAAAATTTCCGTTAAGCCATAAAGGCATGATACATGCAGATGCCATCGATATTCCTTCCTTGCTTCCCAACCGTTAAAAGGATAAGCCCCTTAGCTCAACCAAGTCCCTGTTAGTCTGTTCATTAAAAGTCGAGATCAATTGATAGATCCTACCCTGTTATCCATCTCGTCGGACACCTAAGCCTAAAACCACGTTTATGGCCTAATCATGAGTGTCTTTATGTGCGCTTACAAAATATTTCCAATTATCTAGTTATAAGACCCCATCAATGAATGAGCAAGCATCATTGTTTTTTGTTAGCCATATTTTGAATTTTTTGCAATTGTGCATACCCTGAGAGATTTTCATTTTCTTGTTAAAAATCCAACCTCGATTTACCCAGTGAATCAACACTTCAGAGCTACCATGCTGAGAGAAACAAGAAGCCATATTTCAACTCCCAAAGAAACAATCATATATGAATTGTATGATCCTTGGATCGATATCTTTGGGGATGTCAAAGGAAAGACAGAGAAAGTAAATCTCTTGGACCTTGATTTTGCAGACCATGTGTTGTTCCCATAGATGAACATTGATGTGTTCTGGGACTTGTTTTTGGATGATATCGAAGGCATGCAATTTGTCTCCAAGCATGAATTTATCAATATTTTCAACTCCAAAATCATGAACCTCATATACTTACAGGTCTTTGGGACCACTGGTGAGGTTGTGCGCTACACGAAATTCTTGATTAGTTGAGTACATGACATAAGTCTATGTCACGACGAGAGGTATCTGATTCATGTGGATGACATCCACCAACTCACCGAATTATCTCTTGAGGGGGAGGATGTCACCAAAGGATTCCAAGGCCTGAGCAAGCACAGGAAAAAGAAAGGCAAGGTTAGCCTATATGAGAAGTTCCACACACAGAGAGGTGGACGAACAACAAGGATTGACCCAATTATTCCAGAAATAGTTCGGATGACCTACTATATAATTGCAATCAAGGTCATTCATTCCTATTACAAGGGAGAATGCACTTTAGATGCACTTTTTGTAGCTGATTTTTGTGCAAACAGACCTGTATTCAACTGGTACAACTACCTGCTAGAGGAAATCCTCGTAGATTATGAGGAAGATCAAGAGAAAGGCAAAACCTTTACATATGGATACCTACTAGTAGCATTTTCCATGTGGAAATGGAAGCCACCCATGGGGAGAAAGTTGGCACTAGCGGATGAAGGTCACCTTGCCAAAATGTTCAAACCTTGGCACTCAAGGGAGGATTGGGAGAACCAAGAATTCAATAATGTCTCTTTCTCAAAGTGGTATAATCTATTGATTCACACAACTTAGTGATGTTGCATACTAGAAGAGTTGTTGAAATTAAACACCCGGAATATCTCCTTTGGCTTGAACCACCACAACACTCTTTTATGGCCGAGGCATATGAATATAAAAGAGTTCCACTTGAGGTTTCTCCCCTTCTACCTGGTGTTATCGAACTAATTGGTAGGTGCAGACACTAACATATCTCCCTAGATCCACCTGGATCTAGAACAAAACAGGACAGGACATGACTCTTTCCCTAAGTTGCAATCATTGAATTAGCTAGTAAGGAGGAACAAGTGACATACCTTTGTATCGCTTCCTTAGGTCTCTGTTGCTCCTGATTCTCTCCAGTGCTCTCGTGAGGTAAAGACCAAGACAACACAAACCAACCAAAGTGAATATAGCAAAATGTATTCAACGTCAACTTATGCATATGATCAAGGAATTACACAATAAAGTAAGAGTGACTTTATGGGAAAGGAACATGCTGTTGTATCATATTAATTGAAAGTAGAAGATACAACCTGATCACCTTGATGTTGGAAGCTTCCTTTCAGTGACCCTTGGTTCCAACACACACACTTTCTCTGTACTTGCATGAAGAAGATCCAATTCCTCTTGATAGACCAACTAGAGTCTCCAAGCTTCTATTCAAGCAGAGTTCTTCACACAATTCCTTCACCGATTATTCAATTAATCTTGCTTAACCTTTTCCATGAGAATCCTTTCAATATATAGGAGAAGGAGAGATGGTTACATGGATGAGGATGATCCCATCAAATCTATGAAGTCAGTAAAATGACAACCATACGAATGCCAGCTCATTTTCTAGAAGATTCCCTTCTAGAACCCTTGAGACCTCTTCTCTTTTCCAAGCTTGAAAATAGGTTTGCACCCTGTGTATGGAGAAAACTGCGATAAGTTTTCACCCTAGATGAAGGTGGCCTGTGAGAATGAAGCATTCCCACACCCTAGGTTATGTGCAGCCTACGAACTCACATTGAAAATATGTTTTTGGAAGGAGACAAGATCCACTTTTCTCAGGAAAAAAGTTCTTGTTGGGAGCCTGAGTACACCATCGTTAATACATCACCAAGATGAAAAAAATCATGTGTAATAGAATTCCCCCAAAGTATGAGGCCAGAATTAGTGACAGCTGAAATACTTTGTAAACTGCGCGTGTCTGTCGGAAACCAGGAGTTCACCTAATCGAAAACCTGCAAACAATCAAGCATCTGCAGAATATAATACCAGTTCTGAGGTAGGCATTCCCATACTCAGATCACAGACAGATGACATCATGAACATAGGTCATGGCCACCAATCATACACCGTGGATCCATGCCATCAAAATATCGCATAGCCACCAAAAATACACTATGGATCTATGCAAGAAGATTTAAATTAAGACAACATAGCCACACGACATACAAAGTGGATCTATGTGTCAACAAATCATACATATTCCATTGCAGCCTAGATCAAAGAGATGAGACTCAGGGTCTTCAATCCCATCACCTGGAAGTATGAATCTAACCATGTGATTACATGTGCCAAAGTCAAACATGGTAGAAACCACTTGATTACTGGTCATTGATGAAACCATTAACAAGTGCGAGGGAAATCACCATTAATGTCAATGACTCCCAAGGTACACTAGTACAATACACCAAATGTGAATAAATGAGTTGAGGTTGAACATTCAACAGAATCTCCCGATCAGGGGCCAATGATGAAAACCCACTATCGAAAGCAAGGAAACCTTCCATTGAGGCATGCAAGTTCCAAGGTACTGAATAATTTCTAATTCCTGTTTCCAGATAATGAGCTGGAGTCGATGGAAAAAAACTCGTCACAGGAGGGCCTTGATGTATCCCCCATCAATGACACGAAATGAGTAATAGATTTTGAAGGTGGAACAGAGTGATGTAGGTGGAACTGGACACAGGGAAGGCTGACACGGAGAGAATGGACAACTGCAGATGGCCGACTCAATAGAGGTTTCAGATGAACTTCTCTTGAACATATGAATGACACAACCAATGATTTGGCAGCACTGACTCAGAAATGACTCAAGATATGACCTTGTAACAAATCGAATGAGAGAAAAATGGATTTCCCAAACCAGCTTCAGATAACGAATAGGGGGTGTCATGTTCAAGAGCGAAAATTACTGCCAATAATATGAATACGAAAACACATCCCTTTCCCAAATTTTCCCCCACCATTTATGGCAAGTACCTCTTTATTTTTACGCAAGCTTGAGGAGGATAACATATGCTTGTTGATGTAATCTCATCCTTTGGACGAGTCCCTCGGAGTATGTTTAACAAACTCTAGGAAGGAGTGGTTCGGTCCCATTACGGGTCTTTCGATGTTTGTTTAACGAGTCCAAAGATAGAAAACTCGAAGGTTTTTCATGATTATAGAGTCTGGAAAAACACTCAAAAGAAGAACTCTCTCAGTTGCTTTTTCATAAAGTAGTTTGATGAGACCAAAAAAGAGACAAATTATCACCCAACAGATGCTTTCTTCAAATACTTTAATGAGCGTAAAAATAGCAAGATCGCTCGGCAATCTTTTCATGTTTAGAGAGTCTGAAAAGAGCTTAAAGAGGACTCCAGGGGGTTCCTTTTTCGTATAACCTTGTTGAGCCCGAAAAAGTGATAAAAGTGTTCTCGATTACATTCTCATGTATTTTCGAGTGTGAGAATGAACAAAGACCAAGCTCGAGGTTTTGTCCAAAAACCATAAAAAACAATTTAAACATGCGATGAAAAAGAGAGAATATACATACTCCTTCGTGTGGACTTCGAAGTCATCATATTTGTAAAAATCGCATTCATAGGGCTATTAGGCATTAGGTTTGATGAATAAAACAATTGTAAAAACCAACAAAAATGGTAAAAAGTAAATATAAGTGGGTAAAAGTTCTTTTACCATAGTCATTGTAACTTTGCCAAGATTTTAGCCCAAAAACCACTCGTTTGCCCTCAAAATTCAGTGCACGATTGTGGAAGGTACAAAAAAATGTTTGGCGAACCGACTCCATTAGTGAGGTAAGCTCCATGTCTTCTACCTTTTCATGGTTCTATTTTTTGTTTTCATTTGCAAATTTCAAGTTTTGAGTTTGTTTTAGGGCCAAAATTTGCGCCCACGCGTTCTCGCAGGCTAGCCATATGGGACCTGCGAGAATGCATGATTCTCGCAGATGGCCCGAAAGGCACCTGCGAGAACCTCGCACTGTGCTAAAGGAGAACCTACGAGAATTGCAAAGTGAAAACTTGCTTTGATTTTTGCTCAATGAAAAATGTGTCAAGGCTTGAAAAGAGTTGTTGACCCTCTTCTTATGGTTCTTGTGCAGGCATTTTACCATCATGATGGTTCTAGAATGGCACGAAAGAGAGCATGAAGAATATGATGCTATTGTTGGGAATGACCTGGGCATCGTTGCCGTTTTACGAGACTGTGGTCTCCTGAAATTCTTTCGGATCCCGGGTATGAAGGCCCAAATCAGGCTATTGGAGTACCTCGTTCATATGTGGGACGTGGACCAACAAGTATTCCACGTGGGGGTCCACACATTGTCCTTGGATATCGAGGACATTTATTTCCTAACAGGACTATCACGCCATGGGTATCATGCTAGCTTGACTGGTAGTTGAGGTGGTGGTCTGCCTATGAGTGAGTATTGTCATCAGTACTGTGTTCCAGAGGCGGAAATAAGCAAAGGAAAAGTGGCCATTTGGGGGGTCCAGAAAATGACCCTTGGCACTATATTGTTCACCATTTCTCATATGACTGGGAGCGTTGCTCCACACATGGCTCTCCAGATCTATTTTTAGTACGCCATAGAGTGTACTGGGCCTCGGGTCTTTAACTGGTTAGACACAGTCCTTCGTAGTGTAAAGAGGAAGTTGAAAAAATGTAGGAAAGGTGACCTGAAGCAATTTGGGTACGGATCACTTTTGGTGTCCTTCTTTCTTGAGAGGGTTCCCTTGCTGAGGTTGCAGGTTGAGTGGGGTTTACCAGCTCTAGAGGATCTCAGGATGTTGAGGTGGTGTAACCTCATGGCCCGACATGTAGCTGGACCAATCATCAAATACAATGATTCCTCTTTGACTGGTTACAGCCACAGATGTTGATGGTTAACGCTTATGCCTATGTCGGGTTGGATTTCTAAGGAGATCCGGATTTGACCCTACTCGAGGATGCACAGTGGGGAGATCTAGGTAAGAAGTACACATTTTTTCACTTTTTAAATGTTTTTGTGAGTTTTATCATATTCAAATGTTTTTATGTTTGCCCAAGAACTAATCAAAAATCTCTTTTGAATGACACAGATGTGGGGCATTATCGACCTCTGGGTACCTCTATAATTCAGTGACGAGGAGAGGTGACGCTGAAGATTATGAGGTAGTGGAATAAAACTTAGAGGGTTTGACTGCTGACATTCCAGACATGCCTCTCGAAGAGGTCCTGCGGTGTTATCAGCGTCATACAGTGGGCGTGTCAGAGTCTATTGGACGACTTCTTCGTAGGGTTGCCTAAGCAGTCGTGTGTTATCACAAGAATCATCCATGACATTACTTTGTAGAAGCTATGAGCTTCAGATTTTGAAATTTTGGACCTTGGATAGAACCTTTTTGTAAAAAACTTTTTGATCGTTATATACATATGTACGGCTTCTACCAGCTTATCTTGTTTTATGTGATGCATGTGATGTGATTGGTTTATAAATGGCCCAAATATCTGTCTAATACATAGTTAGCTAATGCATCAGTTAATGTATTTAGACATCTAGGAATATGCTGATACTCAATATAATCAAAATAAAGTTCCAAGAGGCGAATTCGTAAATATACCCATAATAAAGTAGGACTTTGAATAACATAGACATTACTTAACTGTAGTACTACTTGTTGTAAATCGAGTCGTATAACCAAGTGACGGATACCGAGCGAGATAACATCAATCAACAATTCGATAATGGCGCTATACTCTGCAATATTGTTGGTCGCACTGCCGAGGCACACAACTCGTAGAGTGATAAGTTCGTTTGTACGGGCATAAATTGCCCACACAGCAGAAGCAAAGTTCTGAGTACTACAGCTAGCACCATCAGTAAAGACAATGTAGGGTAGAAAAGACTCAAACATCTGGAAACCAAACACAACGTAACATAAGGGAAGAGACTAGATAACAAAAAAACATACTACAGTAACACACAAGAAGTATGATACAATAAAATACAGGTACCCGTGCACAGGTGATCTTATGCATTGTACTTCTTTAAGTACAACACATTTTTGGGTTCACTTAAAGGGATACCGTCGTAATCTACTAACTCATAAGCTCCTTTCTCCAAAACTTGTCTAACGATATAAGGACATCGCCACATGGCTTCGAATTTTCCATCTCCTAGCATATCTCAATCTTGTTCGTAAAGGAGAACCAGATCTCCTTCGAAGAAAATGTGAGGCTTGACATGTTTGTCGTATTGGGCCTTGACACATTTCTTCTGGGCTTCTATGACTAGGTTAGCGTCACGTTGAGTTTCATCTAATCGCATGATATACAACAGATGTTCTTCCTCGGTAGAAGTGTTTGGTAGGAGTTTGATGACTAGTTTTAAGGAGGGTATATCACATTCAATCGAGAGGATGGCTTATAGACCATAGACTAACTAGAATGGTGTAAACCTGATAGCAGACTTAACAGATGTTCGGTAAGCCCACAATGTTGAAAACAACATTTGTGCCAACTTGTTTTGTGAATCCCTATCATTCGTCGAAGAATGGTTATGAGAACTTTGTTAATTGCTTCGACTTGGCCGTTGGCTTGTGGGTAATAGGGCATTGATTTTTCATGGAGAAGACCCAACTTTTCAGTGAGTTCGGACATCACGAATTTTCTAAAGTGGCTACCTTGATCAGTGACAATAACCTGAGGAACACCAAAATGAGCTATGATGTGATTGAAAATGAATAATGTTGCGGTCTTTCCAGTATTGCCAAATTTCAGCATCGCCTTGGCCCATTTCGTAAAATAATCTATGGCTACAATAATGTATCCATGCCCCCTGGCCGAGTGGGGGTGACATGTCATTAAATCGATACCCCATTTCACAAATGGACCAACAGAGACCACAAGGTGAAGAGGAGAAGGATGTGACCGTATCTTATGATTATAGGTCTGGCAAGAGTGGCATTTTTGGACGGCGATTATGCAATCGTTAAATAAAGAAGGCCAAAAATATCCTGCGCGTAAGATATTCTCGGCAGTAGCATACTCGGACATATGACCACCACAGGCTCTAGAATGGCAGTCATTTAAGGCTTTCTTGGCTTCGTCAAACGTGAGGCAGCTTTGAAAAACTGAGTCAATCCCACGACGATAAAGATTATCACCGAGGATAATATATTGACGGGCTTGGTAGCGTATTCGACACCAGTCAGTACTGGACAAATTGGGCTGAAAATTCTGGGTTTGGATATATATGATGATATCGTCATACCAAAGATCATCGGAACTAATTAGAAAAATGGATTCATCAGGTAATGAATCAATTGCTACATTTTCTGTTTCAGAGTAGGGAAAGTCGCATATCAACTCGGAAAACACTAAGGACTCCTTGGACTTAGCTCGTTTGAATTACAAGTCAAACTCCTAGAGTATCACAATCCATTTGGAGTATTTTCCCCCTAGCAATTGACGTGTGAGAATGTGTTGCATAGGGTTGCAGTTAGAAATTACCGTAGTCTTGCAAGAGAGGATATAGTGCCGGAAACGTTGAAATGCTTGGACGGCTGCCAAGGCTAGTATTTTGACATGTAAATATTTGGTTTCAGTAGGCATTAGACTTCGACTCAAGTAATAAATAACATGTTTGTCATGAGAATCATCCTCCTGGAGAAGAACCATAGTGATGGTGTAATCCGAGGTTGCAAGGTAGAGGAAATAATCGCGACTGTAATCAGGGGGGAAGAGAAGCAGAGAACGTGTCAAGGACAGTTTCAAAGCTTCGAAGGATTTGTTTGTGATGGTATCCCATACGAACTTGGACCCCTTTTTGAGTAGGTGCATAAATCCAAGAGTTATCTCGGCATAGTTCGGGATGAAACGACGAAGAAATTTTTCTTTCCCTTGCAAACTTTGTAACTGGCAAAGTGTAGGAGGAGGGAGATTGAGAATCACCTCGACCTTTAAAGGATCTACCCTAATCCCATGATGTGAAACAATAAATCCTAGAAGTCGGTCGGATTCTACACAGAAAACGCATTTGTGAGGATTCAAGCGTATATGGTAAAACCGACATCGGAGGAAAATGGCTCGGAGGTGTATGGGATGATCGACCCGACGCATGGAATGAGTAGGTAAGTCATCAAGATATGGCTGCACGATGTGATTGATATCATGGAAGGCATAAGACATAGTGTGCTGGAAAGTTGCACCAGCATTTTTAAGACCGAAAGGAAGTTTCCGATAAGCAAAAGTGCCCCAAGGACAAATAAAAGTGGTTTTGTGTTGATCCTTGGGAACAATATTAATTTGATTATATCCAGAGAAACCATCCATTAGAGAGAAGATTTCACTTCTAGTGCAATCATCGATAATCTGATCGACGAAGGGGGTAGGAAAGTTGTCTTTAGGACAAGATTTGTTAATATCCCTATAATCAACGCACACGCAGATTGTGCCTTGTTTCTTGTCGATCGGGACAAGATTGGAAACCCAGTCAGTGAGGGCCACCGGGTAACTAAAGTCAGCTTTGATAATTTTCTTGAATTCAAGCTTAATAGCAGCCACTTTATGTGGGTGAACTGGATGAAGGTGTTTCCAGACGGGTTTAGCATCTGGGTATGTCTTAATCTCATGTATCACAATGTCGGGGTCAATACCCGACATTTCTTCATAGCTCCAGGCGAAGACATCACGAAATTCTTTGAAAAGTGACTTGTAGGTGATGACTTCATCAGGCGAACATGAAGCCTCGATATGCACATTTTCAACAATTCCAGGTTTGATGGATATGTTGAGGGGAATAGTGGGTAATATATTGCTTAAGTTCCCTTCAGAAAACACATCGTGTGTGGACGCGAGAACGGTTGAAATGACGACAACGGTCGACAGGGTCGCGATCCATTGGTAGCTCTCGATGGTGTGTTGTTCCAAGAAGAGGATGGAATGGTGATGTCC
>ML834473.1:0-12091 GCA_009831015.1 Picea engelmannii | reverse complement strand
TGATATTTCTTCTTTGCAATTCCATAGGTTTGATCAAAATTGGATGTGCCAAGTGGAATTTATGGTAACTTCCCCAGAACTTGCCAATTTTTGGCCTTTCCAGGAGATCTCACTTGTATAGCATGCCCCGCACACAATAATTGATATAAAATTTCGAAACTCACATCAAAAATACTATAGACTATCCATGATCCAATGAAACTAGTCCCACTTAATTTTGATACTCTAGGAAGAAGTTATGATTGTTTTACCTGGAACACCTGCTTGAGACTAGTCGATAGGACTAGTCAGATACCCTATCTTACACAAGGTGTATATCCCAATTTAAGATGACCCAGAAGATAAATTTTTTACCAAAGATACCTTACTAATTTCTGTAAATATTCTCTGGAGGTCAGGGTCTGAAACGTTACAGAAAAATTTTCATATCGAAAGTACCTCAATGAATCAGTTCAGGATGATTCCAGAATCCTATCTTGTACAAGTTGTATCTCCGAAAATATAAGGCCTAAGGAGCTGAATTTTGAAACCAACGTACCTTGATCCATCTACTAAATATCCTCCAAGCCGTTCCTTTTGAAACATTGTACAAAAAAATGTATAGAGAAAATTCCACGATGTCTCGGATGTAGCAGCGAAACCCCAAGACCTTGAGCTCTGATACCATATGTTAAGAACCAAATATCAATATAGCATAGAAAAACTTCAGAAAAAGTACTCAATGCCTTGAAAAAGAGATAATTTCAGATAATAAGCTTCTTAGAGGGGGCAACCTCCTTTTACCCCACTTAAATGTTCAAGTACAAGATGATTCAATATGAAAATGTGTCCTTGGTATATATAGGAGACTAGGAGGTATAATTACAACTAATGGCCTAAACCCGACATAAATAAAATAACATTACTAATATAATATGCCCCAATTAAGGGGTAATGAGCCAATATTAGGGCTTAACAATCCTCCTTCCCTGAGCTAGGTTACAACACAAAGCCCTCTTACAATGTGCACAAAGCCTTCTCACAGTCACTTTCACTTAGCTCTGCAAGTGTTTGACATAACATGCGCAAAGAATTCACAACTATTCACACTTAGCTCATCGGCTATCACTGAATTATCACATTGGCCTCTTCCTACATCACCTAGATATCTATTTATACAAAGGGTCCAAAGAAAGGGTGAAACCATGGGCCAACATCCCATACCCGTTACATAAACCCTAATCCCAAAACTGCCCTGAAAAGGGGTCGAGATCCCACAATCTTCGCTTTGACTTGCGCTCTTCCTTCAACCAGCCTGTCGAAGTCCCAAAATGGTCAAACCTGACCAAGGATCTCCAAAACTTGGTCAAGGGACAACATGCCCCCAACACTCACCTGTGACTCATTTCGAGTCACTCTGCTCTAGGTAACTTTGCCTCAACCGCCTCGAGCTTGACTTGAGCTTCTTCGACCTGTTGCTTCGCTAGGGCCTCCTGCTCGACGAACTCCTGAATAAATTCCTGGGTCATAGGTACTTCCAAGAATTGTTCGACCATTGTGACTTCTTGTTCTAATTCTCTTCCTCGTCCTTCAATCTCCTCAAAAAGTATGCAAGATGCATCCTAGACTAGTTGGAGCTTCTGAGTCACTTCCATGAATTTGCTCTATATGGCATGGACCTGTTGCTGAGCCATGCGTTGTTCTTGGGATATTTTCATTTGCTCGACCATTGACAAGGGCTTCAACTGCAATTGTACTGTTTATGTGTGCTTCTTTTCCTCCTGGAGCTCTGACTCCAGTGTCTTCAGTTCAACATCCTCGGTAAGGTGCTCATAATTATGTGCTCTTTGACTACTAAGTTTTTTACATTCCAAGGATAATGCCTTGATTATCAGGACTATGCTTGGGGTAGTTTCTTCTCTCTAATCCCACACTTCCTACGGAGTGCTTGGAACTATTTGTAACTCTAGTTCTGCTACTCTTTGTTGAATGTGATGGATGACTTCAACAAGCTTCACGACTTGACTTTCCACTCGGTCTCCTTCTATCTGTTCTAAGTTTGTCACAGAGTGAATTGCTTTATTGACTGCTTCTTTAACTCCAAACTGTTCCACGAGTAGATTTTCTTTCTCCTGCTAGATCTGCACTCTATCCTCTGTGAACTTTGCTTGGAGGTCGTCTTTAGGGCCTCTGTGGCCTGTTCTTTTTCTTCTTAGACACGACGAAGGTGAGCTTTGGTCGCATCTACTATTTTGCATAGTTGGGAAGGCTCATATCCTAGCTCTGTCTCTTATGATGGCATTGGCACAGCAGACACTGCATGGTTGGAGTGAAGGGCTTGTTGTACCCCTCTCAGCTATGATTCAATCCTTTCATACATGGTTTCCTATTTTTATTCATTGCACTGTAAAATATCTTATGAGGTATCTGAGACAACAACGATGATTAGGTCGATGTCATCCATTGTGAGCACAGTCTACATCTGTGATTTACTATATTTGGACTTCTTTCATGATGTAGGTTTCATGGGGGAAACCTTTCTTTTGTTGGATGTTTCAACCTCATTAATGGGATCTCTAGGTGGTGTTACTTCGCCTTGCTTTTGCTTGTCTTCTTCCCCATTTTTCTCTTATTTGTCTATTTCGTCATCACCTCCTCCTACTGGTGACTCTGAGGTAGTCTCATCTGATGCATTGTTCAGCTACTGTACCTCTTCTTTCTTCTTCCTTCTTCTACTTCCAGGTGCATCGTAATCTTTGTGAGTAACCATTGGAATTTCGATTAGGTCAGGGTCAGATAGTTCAGCCTGGTCAACTGGTATAAGAAACTTTGCGAGCCATTCCTTAGTGATTTCTTCCATGTCCTCCTTTGTAAGCTTGTAGTAGGACTATAATTCTTCTTTATGCTTGTCTGCACACGCAGTGATATAAATAAAATGCCTATCTGCACGGAACTTCGGTATTGGCCTAAACCTGTGAAGGGTGTTCGGTTTCATACGAGGAAAGGACTCAATAGCCCTCTTCAACTGCAGGTAGTAGGTATGGAACACCGCGTTTGATTGCCACTATTTCCCCATGTCGCTCGAATACCAGAGCATGGTGAACTTCACGTATAATGGTTCGGACGGCTCAATTTTTGGGAAGGTCGCTCCTTCTAGCATCTCACAAGCAATGAACATGATGAAGATCAGGAGCCAACTAAAATGGAACGCATAGTCCTGATCCTGAGCTTCACGACAGTCTTGTTCTAACTGGTTGATGAGGTAACTCGCCTAGTTCATGTGTAGTCCTTCCACACATTTTTCCACAAGGTCAACAACGAACCCTATGACCTATGTAGGCATGTTCTTCCTTACTAGCTTACCAACAATCAATTGGTAGGCTAGGCGCACTATGCCATTCTCAATGGAGGCTACCTTGTAGCCTCTATTCCCCTTCTCCACATCACCATAGATTTCTTTAATATTATGCACCAGGGCGTGATCTACAACCTTTCCTGGATAAAATTCTTATGGGTCTGGTCCCTGCATGCTTAATCTGGTGATCCTATGGATCAGTGTCAGATCGACGGTGATGCATCTATTCAGCCACAAATAACCACCATGGAAACACGACAATAGGAGTTTAACGCACATGTTAACCTCCTGATTCCTTCCAAAATGGGGTATCTTCATTACATTCATAATAGTGGACCTCGCGATGTCCATAGTCCATGGTTGGGGGATGATATTTGACTTCTTCCCCTTCGTCTTGGTCAAATATTTGTGAGGTGTGAACATGCCATAGATTTTTCGGTCTCCTAAGTTATAGTCATTGATATTCAAGGTTAGTATCCTTTCCAACTGTGGTTTAACTGTGCATATCCCCTTCGGGAGGTACACAGTAATCAATGTGTAGTCGAAGTCCCTCAGAACACTATCATGACTCACCATGCCAGCTAGAGGCGGAATGTAGTTAGGCAAGATGGATGGGATGAGATTTGCATTCGCCAGGTCATCACGATGCTTGGTTCTTTTCTTGATCACAACTCAAGATGGTCCAGATCCATGAGCAGTCGACGGGGAGGCTTGCACTCCTCACGTCGCTGAGGCTTGAACTCCTATGGACATCACCTTCTCAGCCATGAGGTCAATTAGAATTTCTTCGACGAATTTTTCTATTGCACTAATTTCGTCCGACATGCACGATCGAGATCAATTATCTCAGTTCGATGATCAAACACTCATTGCAATAGAATGGGTGGCGAAGTATCAATAAACACAACACAGTAGCAGTCAGTTCTATGTGTGCTCGAATAATCATTGTTTGCAAAAGTGTTATCGGTGAAATGTTCGACGGGATAAATAGACAATGTCATAACGGATTCTTCCAATGGTTCAAAAAGCCTTAATTAATGCAATTCCATCTGTAATGGCCTGGTCCCAACGGTCCAATGGAGACCTTTCAGGCCATAACTACTTTCCTTACCGTTCGGGAGTGTCGATCAAACGGTCATAATGCCTCCAATGGTCATATTCCCCCATCATGGCGAAGTTCCAATCTACGTTGTTCTAATATTCTGGCGAAGTTCAAGTTCTGGAAACCTTCCTTCTACGAAGTTCTCTCTGGAACCTCCTGCAATTTCTCTAGCTTTGCTTTCTTTTTATTGAGCTTTCTAGCCTTCTTTCCTGTAATCTAAGTTACTCGGTTTCTTTTTCCATTTTGATTCTTATCTTCTCTTGGCATAGTAACATCACGATGTTGATGATCTTCCATAGGGTTCAAGTGTAATACTTCTTCTCTTTCTAGGGAAAGTGCTCTACTCTCCTGTATGGACATTTTTTTGAATTATGTCTGTGTTTTTTCAACTTCGAGATCTAGGTTTTTTGTGTTTAGCAGCTTCGACTTGTTTTCCTATTCTTCTATTTAGTGCGTTATTCTCCTAGTCATGAAATAATTTAATTCTTTCTTTTTATATTCTAGAGCTTCCTCCTCTTGTTTTCTTCAGATCTGATCTTTCTCAATCCAGGTTTTTCTTAGCAACATAAAAAATCGGGCATTGTTCTCAATAAATTTAATGACCTCAAATTATTCCTTTGTCAAAGTTCCATGAACACTCATAGATGTCTTGGTAAGTCTTCCACATAGGGTTATTAACTTTCCTCTAAATAATTCTATTCCTTCCAATGAAGGAATCATAGCGGGTTTTCCCAAAATTTCCCAAGTTCTTTCTGTCATGATATTTACCTGTGTTTCCTCATCCAGAAAACATTCTATGTTGAAGTCTCCTATTCTTGTTTCTATGCACTCTTTCGCTTTTAAGATATCTGATAGATTGGTTTCTCTATGATCATTTAGGGTTTCTTTCATTTGCAATAATACAATCTCTGATTCTTTCTAGGATTCTACCATAGTCTTAGTCTCTTGGCCTTTCTCATGGTTTTCTTGTCTCATATTCATATTTTCAACTTTAGCAATCATTCTAGGGAAATCCAAAACTTCTTGGTCCATATATTTACAACAAATATAAATAGGTCTTCTACCAGGGCATTCCTTGGCCAGATGGCCTGGTCTTCTGCAACTATAACAAAGGGTTAATCCTCTCTTTCTCTTAAATGATCCCCAACCTTTCCTGTACTACGCACTAGGATCATAGTAACTAACCTACAAACAATTATTTCTAGGGTCCTACATCCATTTGTTAGTCCAAACTTTCTTTCTCCACATAGGAATAACATATCTTTCACTATTTCTATCAGATCTACTCATATCAAATCTTTGTTCTTCTAATTGTGCCCTAGTTTTTAGGCTAAGAAAAAATTTATCAAACATACCTAGATTCAATCTTTCGAAACAAATTTTTTCACTTATCTTACCTTTCTCAGAGAACAAATATTTAATATCCTACCTCCTTTATTCAGATTCGATTCCTTTCTTAGCACAGAGCTTCACAAGTCAAGTAGAATATTGTGCACTAGGGCAACAGATCTACGCACAAACCTTTCTCTTTTCTTTAGTTCCCAGCAATCAAAGTTTCAGGTCCTGACAAAAGAAACATTTGTTGGCACAAGGGTAGAACCAGGGTTTCATGATTCAACAACGCACCAACAAAACCCTAACTACTGACCCTTTCGGTAACACTTGCGAAGCAGATGAAGTCTCACCTGAGGTAGAGGAAAGGGTGGTTGCAGGACTCAAGCATCTATAACCTAGCTGGGACACAGATCTGTGATTATAACACTCTAACAAATCACTTAGCAATTATCCCTCATTAGCATTTATCTCTTATTCACATCACAGGTAACACCCTAATTACAGAACATCATAGTATTCAACAAGATCTATCACATCCAAGCACTTAGCACATAGAAATAGATTGGATATAGCATTCATTCACATTACTAAGCACTAAGCTATCATATCATATTCACCTAAGTATACATTATTGTAATAAGCATACATCATATGAACAATATAACAACCATACTACACAAAGCAACCATAACATAGGATGTACGTGGTTCACCCCCAGCGTGGGGCTACGTCCACCAACTCTTCTTCTCCTTTAGTATCTTCTATCAATCACCTACATACATAGAGCCTCAAATTCCTAGTCCTCATAGGAAGAAAGATCCACGTGCACCTCACCAGATCCTCCTTCCCCGAGCTAGGTTACAACACAGAGCCCTCTTACAATCTGCACAAATCCTTCTTACAGTCACTTGCACTTAGCTCTGCAAGTGTTCGACATAACATGCACAAATCATTCACAACTATTCTCACTTAGCTCATTGGTCTATCACTAGATTAAGACATTGGCCTCTTCCTACATCGCCTAGATATCTATTTATACATTACAAAAGGGCTAATGCATGGGTGAACCCATGGGTCGACATCCCATACCTGTTACATAAACCCTAATCCCAAAACTTCCCTAAAAAGGGGCCGAGATCCCACGATCCATGCTTTGACTTGTGCTCCGCCTTCGACCAGCTTGTCAAAGTCCCAAAATGGTCAAACCTAACCAAGGATCTCCAAAACTTGGTCAAGGGCCAACAACACAGTTCCCAACAACATAACCACTTTGTTGGTGCAAAAGTGTTTAGACAAAGGTCCTTCGTAGGTTACCAACAAAAGGTACCGAAGCAGTTTAGAGGGTTGGCATTTTCATCTTACTGGGAGGGAAGAAGTCTCACCTGAAGCGCAATCGAGACATGAAAGAGAGGGAAGGGTAAGGAGAATACTTAGAAATACCTCTAAGGTATCAAGGCTCACTGTAATCTTGAACATAATAGAATAAACCCATAATAGTCCTGAGGAATTCCTAACTGGGAAATAAAGAAATAGAGTTGCATTTCCATTCATAAAGAAGCATTTAGGTACATAATACATAAATATAATAAAGAACAACATTTCATTCATGCATTAAGACTAAATACACAAGATGTAGATTCAAAATTTATGCCTCTCATTATATTGATAGTAATAAAATCTGATACATTGTTAGTCTGGTTCTCACCCAGATCTCCAAATTCAGCTATGTTATAGTATTGGTTCATTACATCTGTGACTCTCATCCCTCAACATCAATATTAAAAACAATAATGGTAATAGCTCTAGACTAACATACTAGAAAAAAATGATTCTACAGCCCTTTCGTTAACCTTTCATTCATTCATTATCCTTTCACTATTAGCCTATCATTAGCCTATTATAATCACATCGGGCTCCTATATATAATATGATTTTTTTGGTTAAGAACACGAGAGTTCTTTCTTTTCTTGATATTGTTCCAAATTATTTCCTCAAAGATGATGTTGCACTCTCCTTTTAACCATTTTTTGTTTCTTTCTTTTTTCTGTTGTCCATCTTCTCAACAGCTTCTACAACTTCCATTCTCCAAAATGAAGTTGCAATGTGTTGTGCATAACTCCTATTCAACAAAACGAAGGGACCAACAAACCTCAAAAAACTTATGAATGAAGTCCTTAAAATCTATTACTACTACTCTTGAAAAAATGGTTGGTTCATTCTTTAGCCCAAATGGAATGGTTGTATACTGAAATGATCCCCAATCTGCAACAAATGTAGTATTATTTCTATCTTCTAGTGCAATCCTTATCTAATGATATCCTAAACACCCATATGTAAAACAATAATATTCTTGACCTCCTACATTCTCCAAAACTTCATCTGTAAATGGGGTTGGAAAAGGATTTTGTATTCAAGCATCATTCAATTTTCTCAAATCTACACAAATATTGATCCCTCCTTGATTATTTTCCTACACCACCATAGAACTGATCCATTTTAATTCTCCCATAGGTTCTATGACACCAACTTCCATCATCTTGTCAATTTCTTCCTTCACTTTCTCTTTGTATATTGGATTCAATATGTAAGGTCTTTGTATTATAGGTATGGCTTCTAGATTTAAGGGGATATTCATCTCTCCTATTTCTTCTGCTAATCCCTTCATTTCTAAAAATGTCGTTAGGAATAAGTCATTGTACTCATGCAATAATTTTGTGATTATTTCTATCATTTGATTGTCCCAATAGTATCCAATGCTTGCAATCTTTGGGTTCTCTACAGTTCCAATGTTTACCCTCTTGATCTTTAATGGAGTAGCATAATCTTCTTAATCAATCTTTGGACCTTCTATTTCCCTTTCTCCTTCAACTTTTGAGATCTAAATATTGTGCGGGCTATCATCTGCTGGATCTTCTTCTTCTGCAATGTGATAACATTGTAGCAATTGTTTCACTGTCTGTCTATTCTACTTCTGATATGTTGGGATTATTTCAAATTTTGGATTTTCAAATATTTTGTCTATTACCACCTTCAATGATGTATATATCTCTGGACTTCCATGCTCAAAGGAAAATGAAACTACAAAATTTCATTGCATCTCTTCCCAGTTTGTAGTTTCTTTGCGCTTTTCCTGTTCTATGTACCATTCCTTTCGAATTCCTTCTAATTTGTGAATAAAATGATGTGGCCATTCTTTTGGTGCTACTAATCTCCATTGAACCATGTATATATCTACATTTTATTTAGGTTTTCCAATTCCATTATATTTCTATTGATATCTATGCTCCTTCTCTACGCCGAATCTTATGCATAGTAACCTTTTGCATTGAAACCAGTTGTTGATCTTCTCCTTATGTGTACCCCACCAACAAGCAAGTGTAGATTTACAAGAAATATCTAATACTGGTAATATTTGAATTTATACTACTTCTAATTTAAATTTCATCAAAAACTCTTCAAAGTCATTTAGAACATGAAAAGTAGGAGGCTCTCTTACCTTTGAACCAATCCATCTCAACACTCACATCATTTTGGCACATCTTCTGGTGGATAATTCATGTAGTCACTACTCCCATTTTTCCAGTCCTATGTCAGAATTTGATGAATAAGAAGTAATACTCCTCCAACTAAGCATGCCATCTGCAGTTGGGTTGATATAATCCTCTTTGCATGCGATAGGTCTATATAACTGATTCACATTTTCTGTAAGAATATATTTTGTCGCATGTTCTACATACCTTCCTCCTTTTGAGGGGTCCAACAACACAGTAACTCTGTATTCTCTATATTCAAATATCATCTTCCTTGTATTCAAGTTAATAATATACTGGTTATCAAAGGCCCAATCTAGACCCATCAAAGATGGATATGGAGAAGTATTGTCTACTATGTCAATGACTGCGAAGTATTCTATGGTGCACACACCATTTAGATCTACTGGAATCCCTTTCAATCTTCCAATTGGCACTACTCTATGTTAATTTAATAACTTCAACTAAATAGGTTAATCCTCCAATTGAGATTCTTCCATAGCTTCCCAAGTATTCTTTGGCAGAACATTGGCTTCAGACCCTAAGTCTAGTATGATATCCTCCATATTGAAATCTCTTATGTTTGAATTCAACCTGAATTCTCTACTTGTTCTTATCTTCTTCTATACCCAATTCATTGTCTTGACCCCTTCTTCCCCAAGGTAACACGTTTCTAACAGATTTTGCAATATTTGTAAAGAGTTTCTATCATTCAACAACTTTACATAATATCCCAAAGAATTTCTTAAGTTACTTAATTTATTTAAAGGATTCTCTTTGCCAATTTGATCAAATAGTGGAGGCATCTCATACACTGGTATCTCATCTACTAGCTTTGTTCCTAAAGTAGACGCAATGTTTTCTTTCAAAATCTCCTACCTAGCTTCTTTGAATATCTCTTTCTCTTTACGCGCATCAGAATTATGTTCAGGAACTATATTCTTTCTGACCCATTGGTACTGGTCCTAGTCCTTCTTGGATGCATCTTCTCTTGTCTTAACTCCACCTGTAGTAACGATGTTAATAGTATTCCCATCCTCTTCTCTATTTTCTACAACAATCCATTACACGTTCTGATTGTTCTGGTTCCTCTTGTCTTGTATTTTTGTCAACAATGTCGGACAATATTCTATTTCATGGTTTGTTGTGTGACAATACATACATGTTGCTCATGGATATGGACAGTCTCTGGCATAGTGCCCTGGTTTTTGAAAATTATGGAACACTACAGGTCCTCAACCTCCTCCAAATCCTCTTCCTTCACGACCTCCTCCTCTGAATCCTCCTTTGTTTCCTTGATTATCTTTGCATTGTGTATTATATTGTGGTCCTTGATTGTACTGTGGATGCACATTATTTTACTGTGGTGGAACTGCGGACTACTGTGCAGGATTATATTGTTGTTTCCCTTGAAACTACTGTGCATTATTCTGTGGTTGTCGCTGAAACTGCTGCGTAGGATTATACTGTGGTTGTTGAGCGTTGTTATACTGCAGTTGCTGCATAGTTTTTCCTATTATATATTTAGTATGCACATTATATGTATCTGAAATTCTCTCTTTCATCATCTCCAAAGTTTTGTAGTCCTTGTATTCATGTCCAACAGACTTGCAAAAATTACAAAATATACTCTTCGGTATTGTTTGATACGTCTGCATCATGGTGAAATGATAAGGATCATTCCCATGTGTTTTACATATCTCACACCATGGTCCTCCTGAAGATAAAGGTTTTGGCATACCCACTCCAATATATTGCGTAAATAATGGACACTCATTCTTATGATGGCCTTTTGTCCTACACATTGTACACCAAATGTCTTCCCTTTTCTCCTTACCTTTATTCTGATTCAACTGAAATTTTAAGTTCTTCAGGTCTTGCCTCAACTCTTCCATAGTTGGATCTGTCTGCTTATACTGATTTTCCTCTGATTGTAAGGCTTCTTGCAGAGCCTCATCCTGACTCTGGAATTTATGTTGTCTCAAAGGATAGTTCAAGTGTGGCAACAAAGAGTTAAAAAACAAATGTCTATGCTGCATATTAGTAATAGGGTACTTTAACTTACCTTTTAGTCTCTTGAACTTTTGGTCCACCTCCCCGACTGATTCTCCTATTTTTTTCTTAATTTCTATCATTTCAGTTATGAAGTGGTATTCTGAGCTTGGTTTCTAAAATTCATTTATTAGTTGCCTCTTCACCTCTGTTACAGTTGTAGGCGCTCTCATTGGATTATTTACTATGAGACCCATGTAACATTCTAATGTGCGGTCTCTGAATGTGATTTCCAACTACACAGCCTTTGTATCTTCATCTGTAATCTGCTTTGTTTCCCATATCTTCTCATAGATAAACAAATGTTTTTCTGGGTCATCTGAATCGTCCCCTCAGAACTTTGGTAACCTAATATTTGGATCTTGTCCTGCCATTGTGAATCTTGTTGTACTACCACCTCCACATGGTGTAGATACCTGACTGCTACTTGCTGAATTAATTCTACTTGAATTGTACCCTCGTCCAAAAATTCTTCTACCACTAATCACTTGCTAGTTAACTTGTTTTTCTTCTTCAAATGTCTTAGTCACACATGAGGTTGTGGGTTCCACACTAATTCATATTTGGAATGGAGATCCTTCTTCTGCGTTGGACCCATGACCTCTGGTTTTCCTCTCATATGGGGCATGCAATATATCCTCAATCTTCCCCGTGGCGAAAATATTGTTAAGCCCTAATATTGGCTCATTACCCCTTAATTGGGGCATATTATATTAGTAATGTTATTTTATTTATGTC
>ML834472.1:49869-71231 GCA_009831015.1 Picea engelmannii | reverse complement strand
AATATTCTGTGAAACTTTTCTCCCAGTAAGTTTCCCACCAATGTTTGACATGGGGGAGATCTTTAAGGAGTGTGAAGGTGATCTTTTCCCTATCGAAAAAATGGTGAACAGAGAAATAACCTTCTAGCAGATTTAACCATTTGTTTAGGGAATCTGCATCTATGTGACCTTCAAACACAAGAATATAAAAATTAATATGTACCTTGAAAGGAGAGGTGTTTCCAAAGTTGTTATTTGATGAAGATGCACCTTTTTCTATCGTTAGGCATTGAAGGATGTGGGAAAAATTCTCCATCATTTCATCCCTCTGTCATGTGAGAGCTTACTCAAGAAACAGATTGATAGAATCGTCTGCTCCATCATTTTTATTTTCTTCCGCCATGGAGAGTTTCTTGGGCATGCGAGAGCAATTGTCTTCAAGAGAGACAATCTCGAGACCCAACTTGCTATACTCGGACCTTGTCGGGGACATGTACTAAAGAAAACGATCAAAATCAACATGCTCTGATACCACTGATCCAGTTTATTTTCTGCACGAAATGAGGGAGGAGATATAATAAATAAATATACAGAGATATCTCGGATATCCAATAATATAAAAGAAATGTATCATATATGCAACCATAAACACAGAGATACAATAATACATAATTTTCTATTAATGATCGAAAATGTAGAAAGACTGTAAAAATACAGAGTGAAAGACTCGCTAGAATGGTGGTAGCTTATATCTGAGAAAGTACGTGTCTGCTACTCGCATTCGCAAGAAGATGCTTTTACAATGAGGCTCCAAAGGCCCTTTTATCATAAATAAAATCCAAAACCCTAATCCCGAAATATGAAAAGCCAACAATTTCGTGGACCTCATTTTGGGTAGTTTGGTGTATCAACTTCCTGAGGGCATAACTTTGGCATACGATATTTGTTTGGGCCACACGATAGCTCGTTGGAAAGGTATCGTCAAGGAAAAACATTTACAGGGCTCAATCAGAGCCTTCATCTATCATTGAGAATATTGATCCAAAAAAACCTTCATTTAGGCCCTCAAAATGGCCACGGAAGTTAAAAACAACTAAAAATAGTAAATTACCAAAATTGCTAGAAAACTATTTTAAGCCAGTTGAAAAAGTTGGGCGGCCACCGATATCCACCTGGATCAATCCTCCCTCCTTAGGAAGCAATGGTTTCCATTGCATTGAGTGTCGGGGGGAGAGGGAAAAGCGCTTGTTGAATATGCATCTTGATGAGTTGTTTGCCTTGTTGGAGAAGTTGTTTTGCTTAACTTGTTGAAGGTTGTCACGAACTTGTGGCTGAAAGGGTTGGAACTTTTTAGACATTCTGGCTACATGAGATGCTTGTGTGCAAAAGTAATCTTTACACTTTGTTGCAATCTTATCGACCTGATTTTGTTGATAGAAGGTTCTTGGGTTGAGGCTGTAGTGGTTGCAATATCCTTCTGATCACCTTTTGAACTTATTGTGAAGAAGTTGAATTTTGTAGTATGAGATACTACCTTGCGACATTGTTTAGGTGGGATAATAGTTGGAACTACCTCTAGTATTCTATTGAGATGACCCACCAGAGTAACAATGACACTACGAGGTCGAGACTCATAGATAGCATGGAGCTTCCAAATATATGGTTGGCCCAAGAGAACATCACAGACATCCAACGGGACAACATCACATAATACCTCGTACTTGAAAGGTTGGATGTCATATGACAATCGACATTGTTGTCTGACACAAAGATCTCATCCCCGGCGAAGCCACCCAATGTTGTATTGTTGTGGGTGTGGTGTTGTTGACAATCCCAACTGCTTGATGACCTCTACTGAGATGAGGTTCTTTTGGCTTCCGCTATCAACAATAAAATGAATCGGGGTGCCCTTCACCCATATCTATGAATGAAAAAGGTGCTCCCCCTCTTCAGGATCTGTTGGTTCTTCTGGTTGAATTGTTGCGGTCGCAAAAATAGCAGTGGGGTCTGCGTTGATGATCTGTCTTATGTCAGTATTTTCTGAGTTAGATTCTAAATCAAGGTTCATCTCCTTGTCTTTGATTTCGACCACCAATGACTATTTTGAGCGACATTCATCAGTGTTGTATAAGGGTCTTTTGTGGAAATCACACCATTTTCTGGTGTCCTTCTTCGTCTTCCCGTGACCCTTTTTTTCCTGTGGCTTGGATTGGTTTTCAGGAGAATGATTGTTCGAGCCGTCTTTGTCATACTTTGGTTGTTGTGAATTTGCAGACCCAAAATCTTGTTTGTTCTGGTGCTTAAATTTCTACTCAATTTTAACATCATATGTATAAGTAGCACCGAGTGATGAGATGTCCAGAAAATCCATTTTAGTTTGGATGTATCTGTGTAGAGCCCCATGGTATTTCAGAACCAAATTTCATTCAGAGTCTTTGATACCTAGCTTAGTGGGAAAGGTATGGAAGGTATTGGTGAACTCCATAACTTCTTGGTCCCTCTCTTTCCGCAGTATGGTCCATCTCATATACAAGTCCTCATAGTTTCCAGCAGGGTAATATTGTTCCTTTACCACGTCCACAAAAAAATCCCAAGTGGGTTCAGCCCCATATATTCCAGAATATTCTATGGATATTTGTTCCTAGTAAGTTTCCCACAAATTTTTGACATGGGGGGGATCTTTAAGGAGTGCGAAGGTGATCTTTTCCCTGTCAAAAAAATGGTGAACAGAGAAATAACCTTCTACTATATTTAACCATTTGTCTAGGGAATATACATCTATGTGACCTTCAAATACGAGAATATCAAAATTAACTTGTACCTTGAAAGGAGAGGTGCTTCCAAAGTGGTTGTTTGATTAATATGTGCATGTTGCTATCGGCATGCATTGAATGATGTGGAAAAAATTATCCATCATTTCATCCCTCTCTCGTGTGAGAGCTTGCTCAAGCAACATATTGATAGAATCATTTGATCTGTCATTTTTCTTTTCTTCCACCATGGAGGGTTTCTTGAGCATGAAAGAGTGATTTTCTTCAAGAGAGACAAGCTCTAGAACCAAATTTCTATACTCGGACCTCATCGGGGACATGCACTAAAGAAAATGATCAATAGCAGCCTGCTCTGATGCCACTAATCCAGATTATTTTCGACACGAAATGAGGGCAGAGATATAATAAATCAATGTATAGAGATATCTCAGATATCCAATAATATAAAAAAAATGTATCAGAGATGCAACCATAAACATAGAGATATAGTTATACACAATTTTCTATTAATAAGCGAAAATGTACAAAGACTGTAAAAATACAGAGTGAAAGACTCGCTAGAATGGTGGCATCTTATCTCTGAGAAGAGATGTGTATGATACTCGCATTCGCAAGAAGATGATTTTAAAATGAGGCTCCAAAGGCATTTTTATCATAAATAAAATACAAAACCCTAACCCCGGAAGATGAAAATCCAACAGTTTTGTGGACCCCGTTTTAGGTAGTTTGGTGTATCAACTTCCCGGGGGTGTAACTTTGGCATACGATCTTCGTTTGGGGTGCATGATAGCTCATTGGAAAGGTATCGTCGAGGAGAATAATTTAGGGGGATCAATCAAAGCCTATAACCAACACTAACAAGTTTGGTCCCAAAAAACCTTCATTTAGGCCCTCAAAATGGACCCGGAAGTTAAAAACTGCTAAAAATAGTAAAATACCAAAATTGCCAAAAAACAAAATTGAGCCAGTTGGAAAAGGTGGATGGCCACTGATGTCCACCTTGATCAATCCTCCCTCTTTAGGAAGCAATGGTCTCCATTGTGTTGATTTCCAAGAGGAGAGGGAAAAGCATTTGTTGAATCTGCTTCTTGATGAGTTGCTTTCCTTGTTGGAGAAGTTGTGTTGCTTTGCTTGTTGAAGGTTGTCACGAACCTATGGCTAGAAGGGTTGGACCTTTTTAACTAGTCTAGCTACATGAGATTCCTGTGTGCAAAATGAATCTTTACACTTTGTTGCAATCTTTTCGACCTGCTTCTGTTGGATAGAAGGTTCTTGGGCTGAGGTTGTAGTGGTTGCAATATCCTTCTGTTCACCTTTTGAACAGATTGTGAAGAAGTTGAATTTTGTAGTATGAGATACTACCTTGCGGAATTGTTTAGGTGGGAAAATAGTTGCAACTACCTATGGTATCCTATAGAGATGACCCCCCAGAGTAACAATGACACTACGAGGTCTAGACTCATAGATAGCATGGTGCTTCCACATATGTGGTTGGCCCAAGAGAACATCACAGACATACAACATGGAAACATAACATAATACCTCATCCTTGAAGGGTTGGATGTCATATTACAATCGACACTACTAGCTGACACGAAGATATCATCCCTGGAAAATCCACCCAATGTTGTATGGTTATGGGTGTTGTGTTGTCGACAATCCAAATTGTTTGATGACCTCTACTGAGATTAGGTTCTCCTAGCTTACACTATCAAGAATAAAATGCAGTGGGATTCCCTTCACCAGGTGCTCCCCCTCTTCAGGATCCGTTGGTTCTTTCAGTTGAATTGTTGCAGTCACGACAATAGCAATGGGGTTTGTGTCGATGATCTATCTTCTGTCAGTATTTTTTGAATCAGATTCTGAATCAGGGTTCGTCTCTTTGTTTCTAATTTCAAACACCAATGAATATTTTGAGTGACATTCATCGGTGTTGTGCTAGGGGATTTTGTGGAAATCGCACCATTTTCCAGTGTCCTTCATCTTCCCGTGACCCTTCTTTTCCTGTGGCTTGCACTGGTTTTTGGGAGACTATTTGTTAGGTTCGTCTTTATCATACTTTGGTTGTTGCGGATTTGCAGACCCAAACTCCCATTTGTTCTGGTGCTTAAATTTCTTCTCGATTTTAACAACATATCTATAAGTAGCACCGAGTGATGAGATGTCTAGAAAATTCATTTAATTTGTATGTATCTGTGTAGATCCCCACGGTATTCAGAACCAAATGTCATTCAGAGTCTTTGATACCCATCTTGGTGCACAATTTATGGAAGGAATTGGTGAACTTTGAAACTACTTGGCCCCTCTCTTGGCACAGTGTGGTCCATCTCATGTACTAGTACTCATAGTTTCCAACAGGGTAATATTGTTCCTTTACTGCTTCCGTAAAAAAATCCCAAGTGGGTTCAGCCCCATATATTCCATAATCTTATGTGGAAATTTGCTACCAGTAAGTTTTCAACCAATGTTTGACATGGGGGAGATATTTAAGGAGTGCAAAGGTGATATTTTCCCTGTCATAAAAATGGTGAACAAAGAAATAACCTTCTATCAAATTTAACCATTTGTCTAGGGAATCAGCATCTATGTGACCTTCAAATACGAGAATATCAAAATTAACCTATACCTTGACAGGAGAGGTGCTTCCAAAGTGGTTTTTTGATGAATATGTGTCTGTTTCTATCGGCAATAATTGAAGGATGTGGGAAAAATTCTCCATCATTTCTTCCCTCTATCACGTCAGAGCTTTCTCAAGCAACAGATTTATAGAATCGTCTAGTCCATCGTTTTTGTTTTCTTCCTCCATGGATGGTTTATTTGGCATGTGAGAGCGATTTTTTTAATGAGAGACAAGATCAAGACCCAACTTGCTATACTTAGACCTCGTCGGGGACATGCACTAAAGAAAATGATCAAGAGCAACCTTCTCTAATACCACTGATCCAAATTATTTTTGGCACGAAATGAGGGTGGAGATATAATATATCAATGTATAGAGATATATCGGATATCCAATAATATAAAATAAATGTATCATAGATGAAACCATAAACACAAAGAAACAGTAATACACAATTTTCTATTAATGAGCGAAAAATGTATAAAGACTATAAAAATACAGAGTGAAAGACTCGCTAGAATGGTGGAAACTTATCTCTTAGAAGAGACGTGTCCGCTACTCGCATTCACAAGAATATGATTTTACAATGAGGATCCAAAGGCATTTTTATCATAAATAAAATCCAAAACCCTAACCCCGAAAGATGAAAGCCAACAGTTTTGTGGACCCCCTTTTGGGTAGTTTGGTGTATCAACTTTTCGGGGGTGTAACTTTAGCATACAATCTCCCGTTGGGGCACACGATAGCTCGTTGGAAAGGTATCATCGAGGAGAATCATTTAGGGGGGTAAATCAAAGCCTCTGGATGTCATTGAGAAGCTCGATCTCAAAAAACCTTCATTTAGGCCCTCAAAATGGTCCCGGAAGTTAAAAACTACTAAAAATAGTAAATTGCCAAAAACATGTTTTGAGCCAGTTGTAAAAGGTGGGTGGCCATAGATGTCCACTTGGATCAATCCTTCCTCCTTAGGAAGCAATGGTATCCATTGTGTTGAGTGCCTGGGGGAGAGGTAAAAGTGTTTGTTGAATCTGCATCTGGATGAGTTGCTTGCCTTGTTGGAGAAGTTGCGATGCTTAGCTTGTTGAAGGTTTTCACAAACCTGTCGCTGGAAGGGTTGGACCTTTTTAACTAGTATGGCTACATGAGATGCATGTGTGAAAAAGGAATATTTACACTTTTTTGCAATCTTATCGACCTACTTCTTTTGGATAGAAGGTTCTTGGGTCGAAGTTGTAGTGGTTGCAGTATTCTTTTGTTCTCCTTTTGAACAGATTGTGAAGAAGTTGAATTATGTAGTATGAGATACTACCTTGCAGCATTGTTTAGGTGGGACAATATTTGGAACTACCTCTAGTATCCTGTAGAGATGACCCCCTAGAGTAACAATGAAATTATGAGGTCAAGACTCATAGATAACATGGTGCTTCCACATATATGGTTGGCCCAAGATAACATCACAGACATCTAACGGGGCAACATCACATAATACCTCCTCCTTGAAGGGTTGGATTTCATATGACAATTGACATTGTTGGCTGACACGAAGATATCGTCCCTGGCGAAGCCACCCAATGTTGTATGGTTGCGGATGTGGTGTTGTCAACAATCCCAACTGTTTGATGACCTCTGTTGAGATGAGGTTATTTTGGCTTCCACTATAAACAATAAAATATAGCGGGGTACCCTTCACCCACATCTATGAATGAAAAAGGTGCTCGCCCTCTTCAGGATTTGTTGGTTCTTCTGGTTGAATTTTTGTGGTCGCGACAATAGCAGTGGGGTCTGTGTCGATGATTTGTCTTCTATTGGTATTTTCTAAATCAGATTTTGAATCAAGGTTTGGCTCCTTGTCTTTTATTTCAACCACTAATGATTTTTTTGAGCGACATTCATCAATGTTGTGCCAGGGGATTTTGTGGAAATCACATCATTTTCTGGTTTCCTTCTTCATCTTTCCGTGACCCTTCTTTTCATGTGGCTTGGAATGGTTTTCAAGAGACTGTTTGTTAGGGTCGTCTTTTTCATACTTTGGTTGTTGAGGATTTGCAGACTGGAACTCCCATTTGTTCTAGTGCTTAAATTTATGCTCGATTTTTACAGCATATCTATAAGAAGCATCGAGTGATGAGATGTCCAGAAAATCCATTTCAATTTGCATGTATTTGTGTAGAGACCCATTGTATTTCAGAACCAAATGTCGTTCAGATTCTTTGATACCCAACTTGGTGCGCAAGATATGGAAGGTATTGGTGAACTCTGAAACTGCTTGGCCCCTCTCTTGTCGCAATGTGGTCCATCTCATATACTGGTCCTCATAGTTTCCAATAAGGTAATACTTTTCCTTTACCGCGTCCACAAAAAAATCCCAAGTGGGTTCGACCCCGTATATTCCAGAAACTAATGTGGAACTTTTCTCCCAGTAATTTTCCCACCAATGTTTGACATGGGGGAGAGCTTTAAGGAGTGTGAAGGTGATCTTTTCTCTATCATAAAAATGGTGAACAAAGAAATAACCTTCTAGCAAATTTAACCATTTATCTAGGGAATCTGCATCTATGTGACCTTCAAAGACGGGAATATCAAAATTAATCTGTACCTTAAAGTGAGAGGTGCTTCCAAAGTGGTTGTTTGATGAAGATGTTCTTGTTGCTATCGGTAGGCATTGAAGGATGTGGGAAAAATTCTCCATCATTTCGTCCCTCTGTCACGTGAGATCTTGCTCAAGCAACAAATATATAGAATCGTCTGCTCCATCGTTTTTCTTTTCTTTGGCCATGGAGGGTTTCTTGGGCGTGTGAGAGTGATTTTATTCAAGAGAGACAAGCTCGAGACCCAAATTTATATACTCATACCTCGTCGGGGGCATGCACTAAAGAAAATGATCAAGAACAGCATGCAATGATACCACTGATCCAAATTATTTTTGGCACGAAATGAGGGTGGAGATATAATAAAGCAATGTATGGAGAAATCTTGGATATCCAATAATATAAAATAAATGTATCAGAGATGCAACCATAAACACAGAGATATATTAATTCACAATTTTCTATTAATGAGAGAAAATGTACAAAGATTGTAAAAATACAGAGTGAAAAACTCGCTAGAATGGTGGCAGCTTATCTCTGAGAAGAGACGTGCCCACTACTCGCATTCGCAAGAATATTCTTTTACAATGAGGCTCCAAAGGAATTTTTATCATAAATAAAATCCAAAACCCTAATCTTGGAAGATGAAAATCCAACATTTTTGTGGACCTCGTTTTGGGTAGTTTGGTGTATCAACTTCCCGGGGGCATAACTTTGGCATACGATCTCAGTTTGGGGTGCATGATAGATTGTTGGAAGGTATCATCGAGGAGAATCATTTAGGGGGATCAATCAAAGCCTCCGGCTATCATTGAGAAGCTTGATCCCAAAAAACCTTCATTTAGGCCCTCAAAATGGACCCAGAAGTTAAAAACTGCTAAAAATAGTAAATTACAAAAATTGCCAGAAAATTGTTTTGAGCCAGCTGGAAAAGGTGGGTGGCCACCGATATCCAGCTGGATCAATTCTCCCTCCTTAGAATAAATGGTAGCAATTGCATTGAGTTCCTGGGGGAGAGGGAAAAGTGTTTGTTGAATCTGCATCTTGGTGAGTTGCTTGCCTTCTTAGAGAAGTTATGTTGCTTAGCTTGTTGAAGGTTGTCGCGAACCTATGGTTGGAAGGGTTGGACATTTTTAACCAGTCTGTCTACATGATATGCCTGTGTGCAGAAGGAATATTTACACTTTGTTACAATCTTTTCGACCTTCTTATGTTGGACAGAAGGTTCTTGGGCCGAGGTTGTAGTGGTTGCAATATCCTTATGTTCACCTTTTGAACAGATTGTGAAGAAGCTAAATTTTGTAGCATCAGATACTACCTTGAGGCATTGTTTAGGTGGGATAATAGTTGGAACTACCTCTGGTATCCTGTAGAGATGACCCCCCAGAGTAACAATGACACTACAAGTTTGAGACTCATATATAGCATTGTGCTTCCACATATATGGTTGGTCCAAGAGGACATCATAGACATCCAATGGGGAAACATCACATAATACCTCGTCCTTGAAGGGCTATATGTCGTATGAAAATTGACATTGTTGGTTGAAATGAAGATATCATCCCTAGAAAAGCCACCCAATGTTGTATGGTTCTAGGTTTGGTGTTGTCGACAATCCCAACTGTTTGATGACCTCTGTTGAGATGAGGTTCTTCTGGCTTCCACTATCAACAATAAAATGTAGCAGGGTGCCCTTCATCCACATCTATGATTGAAAAATGCACTCCCCCTCTTCAAGATCTATTGGTTCTTCTAGTTGAATTGTTGCGGTCGCAACAATAGTAGTGGGGTCTGAGTCAATGATCTATCTTATGTCAATATTTTTTGAATCAAATTCTCAATCAGGGTTCAACTCCTTGTCTTTCATTTCGGCCACCAATGATTGTTTTGAGTGACATTCATCGGTGTTGTGCAAGGGGATTTTGGGGAAATCGCATAATTTTTCAGTGTCCTTCTTCATCTTCTCGTGACCCTTCTTTTCCTGTGGCTTGGACTAGTTTTTGGGAGACTATTTGTTAGGGTCGTCTTTGTCATAATTTTCTTGTTGTGGGTTTGCAGAACTGAACTCTCGTTTGTTCTGGTGCTTAAATTTCTGCTCTATTTTAACAACATATCTATAAGCATCATCGAGTGATGAGATGTACAGAAAATCCATTTCAGTTTGGATGTATCTGTGTAGAGCCCCACAATATTTCAAAACCAAATGTCATTCAAAGTCTTTGATGCTCATCTTGGTGCACAAGGTATGGAAAGTATTGGTGAACTATGGAATTGCTTGGCCCCTCTCTTGTCGCAGTGTGGTCCATCTCATATATTGGTCCTCAGAGTTGCCAACAAGGTAATATTTTTTGTTTACCACGTCCATCAAAAAATCTCAAGTGGGTTCGACCCCATAAATTTGAGAATCTTCTATGGAACTTTTCTCCCAATAAGTTTCCCACCAATGTTTGACATGGGGGAGATATTTAAGGAGTGTCAAGGTGATCTTTTTCCTGTTGGAAAAATGGTGAACATAGAAATAACCTTCTAGCAGATTTAACCATTTATCTAGGGAATGTTCATCTATGTGACCTTCAAATACAGGAATATCAAAATTAACATGTATCTTGAAAGGAGAGGTTCTTCCAAAGTGGTTGTTTTATGAATATGCACTTGTTGCTATCGGCAGGCGTTGAAGGATGTGGGAAAAATTCTCCATCATTTCATCCCTATGTCGCATGAGAGATTTATCAAGCAACAGATTGATAGAATCATTTGCTCCATCATTTTTCTTTTCTTCCTCCATGGAGGGTTTCTTGGGCGTGCGAGAGTGATTGTCTTCAAGAGAGACAAGCTCAAGACCCAACTTGTTATACTCGGACGTCATCGGGGACATGCACTAAATGAAATGATCAAGGGATATCTCAGATATCCAATAATATAAAATAAATGTATCAAAGATGAAACCATAAACACAGATATATAGTAATACACAATTTTCTATTAATGAGTGAAAATGTACAAAGACTGTAAAAATGCAGAGTGAAAGACTCGCTAGAATGGTGGCATCTTATCTCTGAGAAGAGACATGTCCGCTACTCGCATTTGCAATAAGATTCTTTTACAATGAGGCTCCAAAGGCCTTTTTATCATAAATAAAATCCAAAACCCTAACCCTGGAAGATGAAAAGCCAATAGTTTTGTGGACCCTGTTTTGGGTAGTTTGGTGTATCAACTTCCCGGGGGTGTAAATTTGGCATATGATCTTCATTTTGGGTGCACAATATCTCATTGGAAAGGTATCTTCAAGGAGAATCATTTAGGGGGCTCAATCAGATCTTCTGGCTATCATTGAGAAGCTTGATCCCAAAAAACCTTCATTTAGGCCCTCAAAATGGCCCTGGAAGTTAAAAACTGCTAAAAATAGTATATTACCAAAATTGTCAGAAAATTGTTTTGATCCAGTTGGAAAATGTGGGTGGCCATCGATATCCACCTAGATCATGGAAGGATTGACCAAATATTCCTTAATTGTAAGAGTTCAGTTGATCGAAAAAGATAAATGTAAATTCTTTGGTAGAAATTCTAAGTTGAAGGGTAGATCTAATCCACGGTTCAATTGACAAGAAGATGTTGGAAATGCGGTAAAGTTGGGCATTACAAAAGGGTCTACAATTCAAAGGTGATAGAAATCAATAAAGGACCCAACGAGAAGCAGTTGATTGAAAGAAATACATTTTTGGATAAAGGATGCGATGTGGATCTGGTGTCGATCAGTACATAGTTGGATTAGGATGTTTGGTTGATTGAATTAAGAGTGTCATTTCATATGACACCTCACAGAGAATGGTTCTATGAATATGATATATATGAAGGGGGGATGACTCGACAATAAAAATTGTTGGATAGGGAAGAGTTTGATTGATATTGTAGGATGGGAGGAATAGAACCCTTCCACACGTGCTACATATTTCATTTTTGGAAATAAACCTGATATCTTCCAGCTAGATGAGTGATACATGAGTGCACACTCTATTTTAGAATGATACATGAAAAATGGTTGGGGGTTTGATGGTCTTAATGAAATGAGTTCGGATTGGAATGATATACATGTTGTTAGGGAATTTGAATCAACCAGATGTAACAACATTGTTGTTCCTCAAGTTGACTTCACTTGACTCATCTCGGATTGAGTCAATTCAAACCAACTCGACAATTATTCATCAAGTAAATTTGAATATGTTGTGACACCAAAGGATAGGATGCATTGGAGAAAAAGGACTTCGATCTATGCACAAAAGGTATGGTCGAAGGTTTTCCTAATTGTAATTTGGAAGTCATTTTTTTTTAACATTGCATATATGGAAAATGGAATCGGGTTAGGTTTCCATAGGAGTGACAATGGCAAAGGGGATTCTAGAATTGATTCATAGTGATGTGTTTGGGCATGTGATAGTCCCTTCACTTGGTGGGTCCCTGTATTATGTCTCCTTCATAGAATATTTTTCCAAGAAGACATGGATATATTTCCTGAGGAAGAAATCATAGGTTTTCGAGAAATTCAAAGAGTTTAAATCTCTTGTGGAAATCTAGACATATCAGAAGATCAAGGTGTTGAGAACTGATAATGGTGGTGAATTCTATGGAAAGGATTTTTAGTAGTTCTGTAAATAGTGTGGAATGGAACACAAAAATACCACACCATATACCTCATAATAGAATGTATTCGTTGAGAGAATGAACAAAACATTAATGGACAAAGAAAGGAGCATGTTTAATGGTGTGAGGCTTGCACAAGAATTCTAGGCAGAGGCAATCAACATTGCAAAATATTTGGTAAATATGTATCCTTCATTGGCGCTAGTCGACTCGACTCCACATGAGGTATGGTTTTGTAAGAAGCCTTCTCTTTCACATATCAAATTATTTGTCCGTGATGCATTTGTGCATTTTCCCAAGGAAAAAAGGAGCAAGATGAACAAGAAGGAAATCAATTGTATTTTCATTAGGTACAAGGATGGAATGAAAAGATATAAGCTTTGGGATCCAACATCAAGTAAAATAGTTTATAGTCAAAATGTGGTCTTTAGAGAATCCAGAGGAGTGTTTGAGTCTGAAGTGGTTCAAAACTCAGAAACATCCAAAGAAGGTGAGGTTTGAACTAAGGAACAAAGAAGATGATTTATATGAGTCGACTGAATCAGATGAAGAGGTAGAATAATCGAATCTAGTTGTAAGGAGGTATGAATGAGTAAGAAAACCAATTGAAAGGTATAGTCCACATGATTTTTGTTTTTCATTTGTATTAACTGCCACTAACAAGGAGTCCAAGTCGGTTAGGGAGGTAGTTGACTCAACATAGGGTAGACTCTAGAAGCATGACATGGTCGAAGAGATGGAATCCTTACACAAGAATGAGACATGGGATTTGGTAGAATTACCTAATGGAAGAAATCTTGTTGGTATCAAGTGGGTGTTTAAGAAAAAGTTAAATGTAGCAGGTCAAGTTGAGAAATTCAAATCTCAACTGGTAGTGAAAGGATTTTCCCAAGTCGAAGGAATCGACTTCAGAGAGATTTTTTCCCTTGTTGAAAAATTAACTTACATTAGAGTACTAATGTCTCTGGCTAGAGAATTTGATCTTGAGATAGAGAAAATGGATGTGAAGGGAATGTTTCTACATGGGGACCTAGAAAAAGAAATCTACATGAAACAACCTAAAGGATTTGCAGTAATGGGAAAGAAAGAACTAGTGTGCAAGTTAAAAATGTCCCTTTATGGTCTAAAGCAATCACTAAGGATGCGGTATCAAAATTTTGACACATACATCCTTAGTTTGGGATTTGTGAGAAGAAAGATTGGTCATTATGTATATTCCAAGGAAGAAGGTGGGAATTTCATATATGTAGCATTGGATGTCAACGATATGTTGTTGGTTGGAAACAACGTGGATGAAATAAAGGTTGTGAAGAAACATCTATCCTCCAAGTTCGACGTGAAGGATCTCAGTCCATCAAACTTCATTCTAGGAATGGAGATCAAGAGAGATCGAATAGTTAGAAAGATTTGGTTGAACCATAGGAAGTACATTGAAACAATGTTGAAATGTTTCAACATGCAGGATTGCAAACTTGTCAAGGTGCCAATTCCTATGGGAGAAAAACTAACTTCTAAACAATGTCCAAAGACATAGGAAGAAAAAAAGGGCATGGAATTTGTTTCCTATGCAAGTGTTGACAATAATCTAATGTATGCGATGGTATTCACTCGACTAGACATTTCCCATGAAGTGGGAGTCTTAAGCATATACATGTCAACACTTGGGAAAGGGCATTGGACAACTGTCAAGAGAGTGTTTAGGTATTTGTGTGGCATAGAAGATTATGTTATATGTTACCAAGGGAAGCCTGAAGTTGACAAGAAAGTAGAGGTACATGGCTTTGTCGACGCCAACTAGTCTGGAGATATGAATTGACAAAGGTCAAACAATGGATATGTGTTTGATATGTTCGGTGAAGAAATTAGATGGATGAGTAAGTGACAGACATTCATAGCCTTATCAATAACAAAAGTTGAATACATGGCATCCACTCATGGAAGCAAATAAGTAGATACAACGATTGTGTTCAGGTATTGGGTTTGAGCATAGAGATATAAATATAAATTGCAATAGTCAAAGCACAATATTTATGGTAAAGAACCCATATTATCATTCCAGGATGAAGCATATTGATGTGCAATACCATTTTGTAAGAGACATGGTGGAAAGAAACAAGGTGTTGTTGGATAAAGTAGATGCATTGGAAAACATAGCAGACTCATTGACCAGGTCTGTGAGTGTTGTGAAGTTCTATTGGTGCCGAGAGGCAATGGGCATTGTTGCCCCGAGCCTATGAAAAAAATTTCAAGTACTCCCATTTAAATAAAGAAGACAATGAGTGGGATAATGTTAGGTTGTTATATTCTTTGCAGTGAAATTTGAGTCGATGGTTAAGTCGAAGGTCAAAGTGACCTACTGGGGAAGTCAAAAATTGAAGTAATCAACAGGCAAGCTGAAAAAGCCGATAAGAGGTCATCGAAAGATCAAGTGGCAACTAATTGAAGATCAACTGGAGATCGACTACCAATCTCTAGATTCATGGGATTTGTAGCCAATGATCTATGTGGATATGTAACTATATTTGGGTGCCATGATTTAGGGTTTTGCATGCTATAAATCCTATAAATAAGGCGTGTTGTAATTGTATTATGTTAATCAATCATTATATCAATCTTTAGAGGTTGTTGGTCATGTTGATGTAAGTCGATTTGACTGCATGGTTGTTCTTGTGTAATGTAAGAGAATATGATGACGATTGTGTCTTAGGTGTAGACCAAGGTTGGTCATGTAACTCTTTATTCATCTATGAATAAGACAATAAGAGAGAAAGAAGAAGCTCAAGGAATGTTGGTTTTCCCAAGTTGGGTTTCCAAGGTAAAATCTTTGTGTACTGTGTGATTGTTTTGTCATTTACTTTCTCATATGAATCTGTATTCTTCTTTCCTAGAAGGTTTAGTGTGAAACTTTATTTCCTAACAAATTGTGCATTGCACTTATACTCCCAACGACTTCATTTGTGTCAGGTTTTTGAGTTTTGTTAGAAAAATAGGATCATGGAGCAATAAAATAAAACAAATGCAGAAATAAAACACAGAAGATACACAATACAATAGAGACATATATATACATGGTTCACCTAGTGTGGGCTACGTCCACCATATAAATTGTCGGGTCCTTCCTTTTTATTATCCAGTAAAATGAAGGGATACAATCTACAACACACCCATTGTAACTTTCTCTTCTTTCTCTCACAATCTCCCCACTCATAATACACCTACAATACAATACCCAACCACAATATAAATGGTCTCATACAAAAGAGGGTTTCCTTCTAGGGAAAAAATCCCTAACATAATCTATATTGTCTGATCTATGACTTAATGATGAATGGTCAAGATTGACTATGAAATTAAAATATACATTTACAAAAAAAAAAATCTTTCAGGGGGGGGGAGCCCCCTTGCAAACCCCCCCGGCATGGAGGGTGTACAGTCTTAATGGGGTATAAACATGGTTGGAAATAAAGACCTCTGAATCAGGAAGATAACCAGGCTCCACAACTAACAACTTTTCCCATTAGGGGAGTGTTCTACACTTCTACCAGGTTGGGGTTGAATTGTTGTTCTATCAATTGTACCTATTGTATCGCCTGGGTGATGTGGTATTTTGCACTCCCTTCTTCAAGCTTGAAATTTTTACCTTCTCTAAACCATTGTATTTATTGTTGCAATAGCTTTGTCCCAACCTTCCTTTCCCTTTCGATCTGTTTAGTCAGTGCATCCAAGGTTTTGTAGTCGGTTGTGATGTTCATTTTGTAATTTAAGTCCTTTAAGAGTGTTTGTTACATCTTTAATTTATTGCATGTCTCTGCAAAATGGGAAGTTCAATTGCTGAGGATATTATTCATGGAGGCTACTTGCGCAGTGGCTACTTCAAGGATTTGACTTATGTCTTCAAGGCTTTCACTCTTTTTCTTCTTGCATCTCTTTGTTTTGTTCCTGCATCTGTTTGTTTTCTTCCATCATTTTTATATTTCCTTCCTTCATTTGGTTGTTCTCTTGCTGAATTTCAAGGTTTAAGTCGACCAACTACTATATTAAGTGCTTCATTGAGTCGAGTCTGTCGACTTCAAAATTGTCAAGGCCAATGTGTAGTTTCTTCTGGGCTAGGTTGATGCACTCTATCACTATGGCCTTTTATTTTTACTTCCTATTTGATATTTTGTCTACCTCCTTTGTCGATTTCCTCCACCTTAGGACAAAAGTTTTATAGAGTTCATTATACAAGTCTATAATTTGATTTTCAGGTACACCTATTGGATCAAAGATGACCTTGGTTGTATTGATAGGTTCCTCCTCTGAATGAAAGGTTGTATATACTCTGCACTTTTTGTTCTTTTCTTTTGAGGCTTTCTTGTCGATTCTCCTCTTGGGTCACTTCGACATTTTGGGTGCCAATTTTTGGGTCAATACCAATGTTTTCTTCTTTGGTTGCTTAATCTGTCGATCTGTTTATTGTTTTGTTTTCTCATTCAGTTGTTTTGTTTGCTTAGGATATGTTTTCTCTTTGACCTACTCATCTATTTGTTGACTGGATTGAACCTCAGTCTGTTGTTGGTCGACATGGTCAAATGTCCCTTGATTATTCTGTTGGTCATTCAGTTGACTAGTTGACTAGGGTTGTTGTTATTTATTCATATGATCCAACTATTGCTCTTTCTCATTTCCTTTCTATGACTAATGTTTTTGTTCGACTTTCAGATTAGACTATTTTTGTCCATCTGTTGGAGTCAAATTTTGTTGTTGTGTTGGTTTTTTGGTCGATTCCTCCTATCTAAAATTGTTAGTTGGTTGGTATGGTGGTGGATTTGTTTTGTTCTTCCCTTGCTCATCGGTTAGGTCCACATGATAGTCATTTTTTTGTTTTGATTCATGCCCTGTCGAGTGTTTTTGGTTATGTGTTTGGATCGATTATTGGATTTCTTTCAACTACTGTTGTTTGTCCCTATCAGATGATTTTTTATGTTCTTATCCTTGGTCCTTCTTTTGTTTCTCATCTCTCAAATTTGACTCAGTATGCTCTGATGAAACATATAATTGATACTTCTTGTCTTTCTTCTTATCTTTCTATGGATTTTTTTGGGATGATATCTCTTTAGAAACCTTACTCGATGACATCGATGGAGTTTCCTAGATTAGATCAATTTCAGACGGCTTGGGATTAGTATTCTTTGTTCTTGGTTCAGTTTTCTAGGCTTGTTTTGTTTTACTGGTGCATGGGCATCCTATTTTGGCTGTGTTGGATTCATGTTAATGTTCTTCATTTTTGTTGGCATTTTTCTCTCCTTGTTTCCATTTTTTTCCCAACTGGAAATTTATTTTTGAGCATTTTGATGAAAATATCCTTTGTGCACTCCATTGCAGCAATAAAATAGGGTCCACACCTTTGTTGAGTCTAAGTTTAGATGGATATGTTCTTAGAAAGGGAGCACACACTGGATCTTTTAGGAAAATCTCCATATATGTGAAACATTATTTAAGTTTGTGACCCATTCTTTAAACATTTGGTTGATCGATAGACTCTCAATTGATCCTTTCCAATTGTTAAAAAAACATTGGTAATTGAATATAGTTGGAACTATTGTCTTTGTAAAGGTTGTCTCATTGACTAGGATAACTTGACTCATGGCTAGCCATATGAGCAGTGAAGGGAACTTGATTGCTTTCCTAGAGTCTTGGCACTCATGGTAGTTAGTTTTAATGATGTCGACCAAGTGACCTTCCAAGTTGTATAGTTTTCATGATTATGTGAATTGCCTTATGGCCTCCAATATGCTAAGCTTCACATATGACACCCTAATAGTAGATGTAAAGCACAATGCAATAATTATGCAAGCCCACTTGACATATGACTCCTTCACTTGATTAATGATTATGCCTTTTGAGTTCTTCGCAGTGGTCAACCCTGTAAACTTTTCAATACAGGAATTCAAGTTGGTCATTTTTGGGATTTTCTCTCCTTTGTTTGGCAGCCCATTGATTCTATGAATTAACCCAATTGTTATTTGCAATGGTTGGTCGTGCCAAAGGGTTCCTTCATGCTACCAACTAATGATGAACTTAACCAATTATTCCTTCCATCACTGGAATTATACTACGTGGGAGGCACTCATATAGGTCCTTATCTAGGATTTTTCAATCACATTGGTTATGTTCTTCCATTTTCCATCCACCATCCCTCAACTGGTGAAGTTCTCCCAATGCTTTTCCTAGGAAATCTCATCCATTTTGGCTTGTCAGATGTTGTTCATTATTATTTCTAGTTCAGTTGCAGTTTCCTTATCGAACTTGTACTTCATCTGAAGTTCAATCAAGGTTTCACTAGTGTGGATCTGGCCTCTCATCCTCGACATTATCATACTACATTCGTGGTTGATGATTTGTTCCAACTATCCAGGGTTATTGGTTGATGGATCACATTCTTGTTGTTTACACCAGTTGTTTGAATTACCAAAGGATGAAAATAATGGGTATAGGTCATACAATGCATCCATATTTATAGGATTTTCTTGGCAGGGTGTAATAAATTCACATACAGATACATCTCGTCGGCATATTGTTAGGCGGAAATATTGTCATTTAATTCCATTGTAGTACTTGCCCAACTATTTAATTTGTCAACCCAAGGTTCGTAGGCTTACGAAGCACACGCACTATATATGCAAGACTGAAGTAGAAGTAATCTAATCTAAATTGCTGAAATGAAATTAATCTAGGAAAGAATTGAAAGACTAACTAGGAAAGCAGGAAATTAATCTAGGAAAGAAATACAACATGTGAAGAGTTGAATGACGAAAGACATATGTGAGCTCACACAATAATGATATCTCAAATTACATTACAAGAATCAAATGACAAATCATGAAAGCATGACAAATTAAAGAATACAAAACAAAGCTAAGAATCTCTTTCTAAGACTTCAAGCTAATCTAAGTCTAATCTCTCATCTCTAACTCCCCCAAATGAAGAGAGAACACTCTCTTTTATACATGAGATTATTGAAGATAATATAATAGTCTCATAATTACATATCCACTATTCTCTCAACCACTTTCTTATTATTACAAGATATGATCCCTTCAAATCCTCCACACATCTCTCACAAATCTTGGATAAGATATGTCATCAAAATCTCCATGATCTTCTCCTTTGAATATGCTTGAATGATAAGACTTTGGATTTTCTTGATGATGTATTTTTAATAAGGAATATTTCCAAGATTTGAAATACAGGAGTAGCAGCATGTAAAATACATGTGTAACAGCATGTAATACATGTGTAACAACATGTGAAATTTTCTTATGGTTGGTTCTTGTGTGACAACCATGAATACAAAGAATGTTGGTTCTTGTGTTAACAACATTCATTTCACTTATTTTCTTTCTTGCTGCAATAATTTAGTCATATACTCATTGGATATAATAATAAGCTATCAATGTGCATAAGAAAGCATCATTTGTATAAGAAAGCCTTTTCTTAATATTTATGAATCATGCCAATATGTATATAAATCAATGCAACAAAGTGTCATTAGAAAATAAATGTTAGTGAATCATAAATGGAATGATGAAATGGTAAAATGGAATAATGGTAATGAATATGTAGTGAATATAGGTCCCCCCCCCCCCCCCCAACTGAATTGGTTGCATATCCTTATGCAACTTGGCATAGGTTATGAAAGTGAAAAATGAAATAGAGCATGGTGAGGGAATTTTCCAAAGTTACTCATTACTAGAAAATAAGGAATTACATGATTAAAGATTAGAAAAGAACATACCTCCACTTACCCAAGAATGATGATGAACAATGCAATAGGAATATGGTTGGTGCTAGTATTGGAGCATGGAAGATGTCAATGTTGCAGGATCATGAAAATGGAACTGCTAATGTTGTTGTTGTTTTAACTGGATCATGGGAAGTGAAGGAATCTAAACTGCTACTGCTGAATCATGAGAAATGTGGAAGGCAGAGAATGTGGAGCTATGGTACTCTCATATATCTGAAGTCAAACTACTGCAACTATTGAGGGGATCATGAAAAAGTGTATAGTCTTCACCCGTTACAAACCGATGGTACAATTCTAATCATGCGAATGAATGTTTCAGTGTCGAGCATGGAGGGGAATCATTGGATTACCAACTATTGATGAATGTTGTTAACCAATGCGAGACAAACTCACCAGTGATATCAATGAGTGCCAAGGTACCTGAGTACATCTTGTGAAGTGTGAATAGATGGGTTGATGTCGAGCCACTTGCAAGATCTAATGATCAAGGGACATTAATGTATTCCCATGATTGTCAATGAGAGAACTTGACATTAAGGCATGCAAGCCTCAAGGTACTCAAAATGAACTCTAGTCTCTATCCCAGATAAGGTGTCGAGGTCAATGGGGCAAGACTGTTGAAAGGAGGGTCTTAAGGAATCCCACATCAGTCAACAAGAGTTTGTAAAGAGATTGGTAGGACTATATATGTAAATATCTCAATAGAAACAGGGTTTATGATAAGGAAATCAAGGCAATGTAATCATGGAAAAGGGAACTTGACTGGTTTTATTCACAAGGAAAAATAATTGAAAAGAAGGAAATGATGTATGCAACTCAAAAATATAGGGATGTGCAAAGTCATGATGGATAAGACAATGGGAGAGGGCTTCAACATAGGGACGATCAATGTAATGTCAAGGAGTAAATTAGGTAAGCATATCATGACGCAAAATGGTCTATGAATAGGTGCAGTAACAACATGTTACAAATATAGGAGT